>RPFO01000389.1:1728481-1874772 GCA_009746045.1 Mesostigma viride | reverse complement strand
CAGCAGCAGCAGCCAGCCACAGCACAGCAGCAGCAGCAGCAGCAGCAGCAGCAGCAAGCAGCAGCAGCAGCAGCCGCAGGCAGCAGCAGCAGCAGGCAGCAGCAGCAGCAGCAGCAGCAGCAGCACAGCAGCAGCAAGCACGCAGCAGCAGCAGCAGCAGCAGCCAGCAGCAGCAGCAGCAGCAGCAGCAGCAGCAGCAGCAGCAGCAGCAGCAGCAGCAGCAGCAGCAGCAGCAGCAGCAGCAGCAGCAGCAGCAGCAGCAGCAGCAGCAGCAGCAGCAGCAGCAAGCAGCAGCAGCAGCAGCAGCAGCAGCAGCAGCAGCAGCAGCAGCAGCAGCAGCAGCAGCAGCAGCAGCAGCAGCAGCAGCAGCAGCAGCAGCAGCAGCAGCAGCAGCAGCAGCAGCAGCAGCAGCAGCAGCAGCAGCAGCAGCAGCAGCAGCAGCAGCAGCAGCAGCAGCAGCAGCAGCAGCAGCAGCACAGCAGCAGCAGCAGCAGCAGCAGCAGCAGCAGCAGCAGCAGCAGCAGCAGCAGCAGCAGCAGCAGCAGCAGCAGCAGCAGCAGCAGCAGCAGCAGCAGCAGCAGCAGCAGCAGCAGCAGCAGCAGCAGCAGCAGCAGCAGCAGCAGCAGCAGCAGCAGCAGCAGCAGCAGCAGCAGCAGCAGCAGCAGCAGCAGCGCAGCAGCAGCAGCAGCAGCAGCAGCAGCAGCAGCAGCAGCAGCAGCAGCAGCAGCAGCAGCAGCAGCAGCAGCAGCAGCAGCAGCAGCAGCAGCAGCAGCAGCAGCAGCAGCAGCAGCAGCAGCAGCAGCAGCAGCAGCAGCAGCAGCAGCAGCAGCAGCAGCAGCAGCAGCAGCAGCAGCAGCAGCAGCAGCAGCAGCAGCAGCAGCAGCAGCAGCAGCAGCAGCAGCAGCAGCAGCAGCAGCAGCAGCAGCAGCAGCAGCAGCAGCAGCAGCAGCAGCAGCAGCAGCAGCAGCAGCAAGCAGCAGCAGCAGCAGCAGCAGCAGCAGCAGCAGCAGCAGCAGCAGCAGCAGCAGCAGCAGCAGCAGCAGCAGCAGCAGCAGCAGCAGCAGCAGCAGCAGCAGCAGCAGCAGCAGCAGCAGCAGCAGCAGCAGCAGCAGCAGCAGCAGCAGCAGCAGCAGCAGCAGCAGCAGCAGCAGCAGCAGCAGCAGCAGCAGCAGCAGCAGCAGCAGCAGCAGCAGCAGCAGCAGCAGCAGCAGCAGCAGCAGCAGCAGCAGCAGCAGCAGCAGCAGCAGCAGCAGCAGCAGCAGCAGCAGCAGCAGCAGCAGCAGCAGCAGCAGCAGCAGCAGCAGCAGCAGCAGCAGCAGCAGCAGCAGCAGCAGCAGCAGCAGCAGCAGCAGCAGCAGCAGCAGCAGCAGCAGCAGCAGCAGCAGCAGCAGCAGCAGCAGCAGCAGCAGCAGCAGCAGCAGCAGCAGCAGCAGCAGCAGCAGCAGCAGCAGCAGCAGCAGCAGCAGCAGCAGCAGCAGCAGCAGCAGCAGCAGCAGCAGCAGCAGCAGCAGCAGCAGCAGCAGCAGCAGCAGCAGCAGCAGCAGCAGCAGCAGCAGCAGCAGCAGCAGCAGCAGCAGCAGCAGCAGCAGCAGCAGCAGCAGCAGCAGCAGCAGCAGCAGCAGCAGCAGCAGCAGCAGCAGCAGCAGCAGCAGCAGCAGCAGCAGCAGCAGCAGCAGCAGCAGCAGCAGCAGCAGCAGCAGCAGCAGCAGCAGCAGCAGCAGCAGCAGCAGCAGCAGCAGCAGCAGCAGCAGCAGCAGCAGCAGCAGCAGCAGCAGCAGCAGCAGCAGCAGCAGCAGCAGCAGCAGCAGCAGCAGCAGCAGCAGCAGCAGCAGCAGCAGCAGCAGCAGCAGCAGCAGCAGCAGCAGCAGCAGCAGCAGCAGCAGCAGCAGCAGCAGCAGCAGCAGCAGCAGCAGCAGCAGCAGCAGCAGCAGCAGCAGCAGCAGCAGCAGCAGCAGCAGCAGCAGCAGCAGCAGCAGCAGCAGCAGCAGCAGCAGCAGCAGCAGCAGCAGCAGCAGCAGCAGCAGCAGCAGCAGCAGCAGCAGCAGCAGCAGCAGCAGCAGCAGCAGCAGCAGCAGCAGCAGCAGCAGCAGCAGCAGCAGCAGCAGCAGCAGCAGCAGCAGCACAGCAGCAGCAGCAGCAGCAGCAGCAGCAGCAGCAGCAGCAGCAGCAGCAGCAGCAGCAGCAGCAGCAGCAGCAGCAGCAGCAGCAGCAGCAGCAGCAGCAGCAGCAGCAGCAGCAGCAGCAGCAGCAGCAGCAGCAGCAGCAGCAGCAGCAGCAGCAGCAGCAGCAGCAGCAGCAGCAGCAGCAGCAGCAGCAGCAGCAGCAGCAGCAGCAGCAGCAGCAGCAGCAGCAGCAGCAGCAGCAGCAGCAGCAGCAGCAGCAGCAGCAGCAGCAGCAGCAGCAGCAGCAGCAGCAGCAGCAGCAGCAGCAGCAGCAGCAGCAGCAGCAGCAGCAGCAGCAGCAGCAGCAGCAGCAGCAGCAGCAGCAGCAGCAGCAGCAGCAGCAGCAGCAGCAGCAGCAGCAGCAGCAGCAGCAGCAGCAGCAGCAGCAGCAGCAGCAGCAGCAGCAGCAGCAGCAGCAGCAGCAGCAGCAGCAGCAGCAGCAGCAGCAGCAGCAGCAGCAGCAGCAGCAGCAGCAAGCAGCAGCAGCAGCAGCAGCAGCAGCAGCAGCAGCAGCAGCAGCAGCAGCAGCAGCAGCAGCAGCAGCAGCAGCAGCAGCAGCAGCAGCAGCAGCAGCAGCAGCAGCAGCAGCAGCAGCAGCAGCAGCAGCAGCAGCAGCAGCAGCAGCAGCAGCAGCAGCAGCAGCAGCAGCAGCAGCAGCAGCAGCAGCAGCAGCAGCAAGCAGCAGCAGCAGCAGCAGCAGCAGCAGCAGCAGCAGCAGCAGCAGCAGCAGCAGCAGCAGCAGCAGCAGCAGCAGCAGCAGCAGCAGCAGCAGCAGCAGCAGCAGCAGCAGCAGCAGCAGCAGCAGCAGCAGCAGCAGCAGCACAGCAGCAGCAGCAGCAGCAGCAGCAGCAGCAGCAGCAGCAGCAGCAGCAGCAGCAGCAGCAGCAGCAGCAGCAGCAGCAGCAGCAGCAGCAGCAGCAGCAGCAGCAGCAGCAGCAGCAGCAGCAGCAGCAGCAGCAGCAGCAGCAGCAGCAGCAGCAGCAGCAGCAGCAGCAGCAGCAGCAGCAGCAGCAGCAGCAGCAGCAGCAGCAGCAGCAGCAGCAGCAGCAGCAGCAGCAGCAGCAGCAGCAGCAGCAGCAGCAGCAGCAGCAGCAGCAGCAGCAGCAGCAGCAGCAGCAGCACAGCAGCAGCAGCAGCAGCAGCAGCAGCAGCAGCAGCAGCAGCAGCAGCAGCAGCAGCAGCAGCAGCAGCAGCAGCAGCAGCAGCAGCAGCAGCAGCAGCAGCAGCAGCAGCAGCAGCAGCAGCAGCAGCAGCAGCAGCAGCAGCAGCAGCAGCAGCAGCAGCAGCAGCAGCAGCAGCAGCAGCAGCAGCAGCAGCAGCAGCAGCAGCAGCAGCAGCAGCAGCAGCAGCAGCAGCAGCAGCAGCAGCAGCAGCAGCAGCAGCAGCAGCAGCAGCAGCAGCAGCAGCAGCAGCAGCAGCAGCAGCAGCAGCAGCAGCAGCAGCAGCAGCAGCAGCAGCAGCAGCAGCAGCAGCAGCAGCAGCAGCAGCAGCAGCAGCAGCAGCAGCAGCAGCAGCAGCAGCGCAGCAGCAGCAGCAGCAGCAGCAGCAGCAGCAGCAGCAGCAGCAGCAGCAGCAGCAGCAGCAGCAGCAGCAGCAGCAGCAGCAGCAGCAGCAGCAGCAGCAGCAGCAGCAGCAGCAGCACAGCAGCAGCAGCAGCAGCAGCAGCAGCAGCAGCAGCAGCAGCAGCAGCAGCAGCAGCAGCAGCAGCAGCAGCAGCAGCAGCAGCAGCAGCAGCAGCAGCAGCAGCAGCAGCAGCAGCAGCAGCAGCAGCAGCAGCAGCAGCAGCAGCAGCAGCAGCAGCAGCAGCAGCAGCAGCAGCAGCAGCAGCAGCAGCAGCAGCAGCAGCAGCAGCAGCAGCAGCAGCAGCACAGCACCAGCAGCAGCAGCAGCAGCAGCAGCAGCAGCAGCACAGCAGCAGCAGCAGCAGCAGCACAGCAGCAGCAGCAGCAGCAGCAGCAGCAGCAGCAGCAGCCAGCAGCAGCAGCAGCAGCAGCAGCAGCAGCAGCAGCAGCAGCAGCAGCAGCAGCAGCAGCAGCAGCAGCAGCAGCAGCAGCAGCAGCAGCAGCAGCAGCAGCAGCAGCAGCAGCAGCAGCAGCAGCAGCAGCAGCAGCAGCAGCAGCAGCAGCAGCAGCAGCAGCAGCAGCAGCAGCAGCAGCAGCAGCAGCAGCAGCAGCAGCAGCAGCAGCAGCAGCAGCAGCAGCAAGCAGCAGCAGCAGCAGCAGCAGCAGCAGCAGCAGCAGCAGCAGCAGCAGCAGCAGCAGCAGCAGCAGCAGCAGCAGCAGCAGCAGCAGCAGCAGCAGCAGCAGCAGCAGCAGCAGCAGCAGCAGCAGCAGCAGCAGCAGCAGCAGCAGCAGCAGCAGCAGCAGCAGCAGCAGCAGCAGCAGCAGCAGCAGCAGCAGCAGCAGCAGCAGCAGCAGCAGCAGCAGCAGCAGCAGCAGCAGCAGCAGCAGCAGCAGCAGCAGCAGCAGCAGCAGCAGCAGCAGCAGCAGCAGCAGCAGCAGCAGCAGCAGCAGCAGCAGCAGCAGCAGCAGCAGCAGCAGCAGCAGCAGCAGCAGCAGCAGCAGCAGCAGCAGCAGCAGCAGCAGCAGCAGCAGCAGCAGCAGCAGCAGCAGCAGCAGCAGCAGCAGCAGCAGCAGCAGCAGCAGCAGCAGCAGCAGCAGCAGCAGCAGCAGCAGCAGCAGCAGCAGCAGCAGCAGCAGCAGCAGCAGCAGCAGCAGCAGCAGCAGCAGCAGCAGCAGCAGCAGCAGCAGCAGCAGCAGCAGCAGCAGCAGCAGCAGCAGCAGCAGCAGCAGCAGCAGCAGCAGCAGCAGCAGCAGCAGCAGCAGCAGCAGCAGCAGCAGCAGCAGCAGCAGCAGCAGCAGCAGCAGCAGCAGCAGCAGCAGCAGCAGCAGCAGCAGCAGCAGCAGCAGCAGCAGCAGCAGCAGCAGCAGCAGCAGCAGCAGCAGCAGCAGCAGCAGCAGCAGCAGCAGCAGCAGCAGCAGCAGCAGCAGCAGCAGCAGCAGCAGCAGCAGCAGCAGCAGCAGCAGCAGCAGCAGCAGCAGCAGCAGCAGCAGCAGCAGCAGCAGCAGCAGCAGCAGCAGCAGCAGCAGCAGCAGCAGCAGCAGCAGCAGCAGCAGCAGCAGCAGCAGCAGCAGCAGCAGCAGCAGCAGCAGCAGCAGCAGCAGCAGCAGCAAAAGCAGCAGCAGCAAAAGCAGCAGCAGCAGCAGCAGCAGCAGCAGCAGCAGCAGCAGCAGCAGCAGCAGCAGCAGCAGCAGCAGCAGCAGCAGCAGCAGCAGCAGCAGCAGCAGCAGCAGCAGCAGCAGCAGCAGCAGCAGCAGCAGCAGCAGCAGCAGCAGCAGCAGCAGCAGCAGCAGCAGCAGCAGCAGCAGCAGCAGCAGCAGCAGCAGCAGCAGCAGCAGCAGCAGCAGCAGCAGCAGCAGCAGCAGCAGCAGCAGCAGCAGCAGCAGCAGCAGCAGCAGCAGCAGCAGGAGCAGCAGCACCACCACCAGCAGCAGCAGCAGCAGCAGCAGCAGCAGCAGCAGCAGCAGCAGCAGCAGCAGCAGCAGCAGCAGCAGCAGCAGCAGCAGCAGCAGCAGCAGCAGCAGCAGCAGCAGCAGCAGCAGCAGCAGCAGCAGCAGCAGCAGCAGCAGCAGCAGCAGCAGCAGCAAAAGCAGCAGCAGCAGCAGCAGCAGCAGCAGCAGCAGCAGCAGCAGCAGCAGCAGCAGCAGCAGCAAAGCAGCAGCAGCAGCAGCAGCAGCAGCAGCAGCAGCAGCAGCAGCAGCAGCAGCAGCAGCAGCAGCAGCAGCAGCAAGACATTTCTTACAAGAAGGGGGCGATAGCACTCAAGTTTGTAATGCGGCGAGCATCCCAAAGGCATAACGCAGCAGTCGCTGGCTCTCAATAAATGCAGTCAATCCTAGGTCCTTGCAGGGCTCACGGCTGATGTCCCTAATAAGCTGCTTTACCACAATGCCAGCAAGAAGCTGGTGCGTCTGCACGCTTTTCAACAAGATGAGACCACATTCAACTCATCTATCTTCCCTCAATGGCATTTATTCCAAGGCAACCCCCCTCCCCAACCCTGGTGGTGACCAATTGAAGCATGAGTGACAATTAAAACTGCTGCACCTGGGAGACAACTCAGAATGTGCTTCCGTTTCTATGGTCAACGCCTAAGCCTGACCGGTCGCGTGCCACAACCTATGCTGCCTGCCGTTATCAGGGCAGCCTTAAGAGCAGACACCTTGCTTCTAGTGGTGGAGGCTGCTGTCTGAAAAGGGATTCTGAAAGCATCTTGTTGTTATGCTGCGAGCCGATGATTGAAGTGCTAAATGAGCAGAAGTCATTTCAACCTTGGGAGCCGTCGGCATCAAGGTGGATTCCCTAGCTTACCATTCCATCGTAAGCATGACACAATAACAAGCACTTTGGAAGAGCAAACTGCTTAGCAAGAAAAGGACGTACGGCTCAGAAATTAACCACGTCGCAAGGCTTGTTCGTTGATAACCTACCTGCAGTACACCTCGTCAGTGCAGCCTCCGGGGCATGGTTGCACGGAGGGCAGGGGGAAGAGGTGGCTTTGCGGCAGTTTCAAGGAGCCGTCCAGCAAGCAGTGTGCCATCATGATGGCTTGTTCCTTGGACCCAACGGGCGCGGCGTCTGCCAGTCCCCACAGGGACACCACGACACGTTTAGCCAGGGATGTAGCAGAAGCAAGTGTGGAGTTAAAGCCATGAACGCATGGAATGGGCTTCGGCCCTGCACGCGGCTTGCAATGCATTGCAATGGCTCGACAGCAGCTCACCATGACAAGCAGCATGCGCTCGAAAATGTCCGTTTGCAACAGAGCAGGCAAGCAGGCAGCAGTTAGAAATGGCAGGAAAGGACTGATAAATGGCGGAGAGAGGTGTTGAAGCAAAAGTGACATACTGTTCTCTGCTCGATTAATATGTCGAAGGTCCTAAGGCCACCGGACCGTCCCGGCATCACCCACAGGCAGCCCCTAGTTGCCAAGGATGTTAGTTTCCAATTGAGCACAGTTGCAGCGCCCATCTTGCGCAAAGTCTTGCTGAGTTTATTTAGCTAGTCTCGCTGGACCGTCACAGACCCAATATCTGGTGCCCAAACATGTTGTTCAACGGTTGTGTTATGACATTCCGGTTTGCAACAGGCCTACTTCACCAGCCAGACTCGGCGTAGAGGTACCACGGACCAATAGAACAGGCATGCCTGTGGCACAGCCTAAGGGACCAGGTCATAGCCAAGAGCAAACGAGTAGTATTGGTGCGTCAAGCAGGGAGACAATATATCTCCAAGTTACCTTTGCTGTCCTGCATCGGCTCGTCTTCTCCATCCTGATCTTCACCTTCGTCAAAGTCCTCGCAGTCTCCACCGCTGGCACCCTGGCCGTACACAAAGTCCTCATGAAGGATCCTGCAGCAAACAGCCGTATATTAAACCATTGCAAGCAAGCGTATCAAATGCCTAGTGGGCAGCCAGAAAGATTGCAATACATGTAGACATCTGGCATATCTGTGCTTCTGGGAAGACTTCTGGGAAGGGGCGAATCCCCGCCAAAATAAAAGTGCTGGCAGGTATTGGTGCCCTGCCACACACAAGCTGCCATGCACAAGCATTTCACCAAGAAATAAAATACCTCTATTTACTGATAGCCATGTCATCATGGGCCTCAACACATGTATGATGAACTTCCTATTTGACCTGGACAGCACTCCTCAACTGTGATAGCTTCAAACAAAGCTGGTAGGAAAAATACTCCTCCCTGACCCGGCAAGGTAGCATTAAGCCAGGCCCCCTGGGACAATTCATGGCCAGCTTTCCTAACAGGCATCAACATTCAAAAAACATTATTGGCATCACATGCCTGAAGGGAACTGCCATCCCAATCCTCAGCAACCTGGCATGCTTCACCCACGACATTTACCCGAAGAAACGTTAGAAAGTGTATCTCCCATGGCCCATACCTGCGCGCGATCTGGAGCTCGATCGACCCCACGTAGCACATGCAGTGGCTGCACACCAGTGCCTCTGCCTGCCAGAGACAACGACAGGGACACGGACGAAGCGAGGCGTCACCGACAAAGGAGAATCATCAAGCAGTTCTGAATGCAATGCTTATGTCACTTAAGCGCAACCGATCCTCAGTTCCGGGCGAGGCATAACTGAAGTCATCCCACGGCCATCTGTACCTTGATATGCGCATTCCCTCTGTTTCTGTCCCACCTTTTAAGTACCGAGGTGGCATAAGGGTGTCCCCAGTGTGGCTGCACTTGTGAAGGAATCAACATCTATAAGATTCTGCACCCCCTCTTACCTTTCCATCGTCTTCCCCCTTGCTTTCACTTCCTCTCTCTGCTCTGATCCTTTTACATCCTGAACTGATTGGGGACTAGAGTGAAACCACCCTTGAGCCTTCTGCCCTGGCCTGACAGGACACACCGACAATCTCAAACCCATTCCTGCCCGCTGCCACCTGCCTTGTTTGCGGTGTGCTGCGCGCCCACCAGGAAACGCTCCTTGAGGATGACGTCGCCCTCACGGAAGGCCTTGGACGCGACCACGCCTTTGGGGAAAGAGAAAAGTTAGTAATTCATACATGATGACAATGCCAGTGAGGATGACACACGATGAACCCCGAAATGGCAGTAATGAGGACAGCCATGCTGATAGGTTTGACCCTTGCAATATACTGCGGTTTGACATAGTGCCAATTGTTCTCTGAGGCCATCCTCAACACAAGCTACCCCACAGCTGACCTATATCTTGTGATCCACACTTGCAGGGTGTGGCACAATGCACATCTGCCAGACTGCAAGCAGCACTACTCTAGCATCGGCAGCCCGCATGACTGCACATCGAGCATTAGGACATGAAAGCTGGCAACGTCAAGCAAACCGTGCAAAAACTATCAGGCTAGCTAGAAGGCAGCGACAGCAAAAGAAACTTGACGTGGTATAAAGGTGCACTGGTGCACCTTGCTTGCTTGCGGTGCACCTGGCAGGTGTAAAGCAATAACGGGCATCACAGGTCCCACCGTAATCCACGTGCAATACACTGAACATGCGACGCAACACAGTAGCAGCTACACACAGTAAACCACAAAGAGGCGCATATACAAGTGACACTTGCACATGATCCAATAACCCACATTTGGGCATTATAAGCCACTGCGAAGGGAGACCGGCTGATCCCATGCAAGTAAAGAAGCCAAGTCGCTAATTGAGATACCTTAGTCGTGCACATGGGCCAGCCCAGCGAAGTGTGGCGAGCAGACTAAATGAAGACGAAATGGGGAAGACGACTCCGTGACTGACGATTTTAGAATCTCCTTTTCGGTAAGGCAGCTTGAGTGAGTTTCAAGAACTTAGTTAATGTACCCCAAGGTTCAGCCTGAAATTACAGCGTAATTGTTAATGCCACGATAATAATAAAATTTAAAAACCAAAAGACAATTCATAGCGAGCATGTTCCTGCAACACCTGCCGTGTAATTTGTTAGCAGAGCTAGTTCCGACAAAATGCAAAAGAATATTGGCAGCGGCCTTGCGGAGACGGGAAGTAACATGTTCGCTTCGTCCTATGATAACTACAAAATCAAAACAGCCGCCCTTACCTACCTTTTCCAACGGTCTTGGTAATGAACTTTACGCGGAAGTCCTCCGTGCAATAACGACTGTAGTAATCCTGGCATGCAGATCAAGCATTCGACATAAGTAACGAGAAACGACCAAATCATTGGTACTAGACTCTAGACTGTGAGTGGGCAGCCGACATTACTGCGTAACTTTTGCATTTTAAAGCCTAGTTGTTGCCGAAACCCAGAATGGTCCCTAATGTCGCCTGTCGAGGCATGCCTACAAAGCAACCATCGCATCATGACACTAAATCGTCACAACATCTTAATTAATACGTCCAGAAGACAAATCAATAAAGGTGGCTGATCAAGCGACCACGCCCAGTAAATAAAAAGCTTTAACCAACTTACAGAGACTTCAGAAGCGGGGAATTCCGCCACCAGCGGATTAATTTCACTGCTTGCAGCCATGCTAGTTGTATACTACAGAATAAGTGAGCAAGTTAAATGTGGAATATTTGGGTTAGCCCCCCAAACTGAATATCAAAACTGATATTCGCGCGGCCAGTTCAGGACATTTAGCTGACTATCTTATACTTATCAGTTATTTCTAGCCTTTTATGAAGGATCGCTTGCGGCTCCCTTGCCGACAATCCACGATAAAATCTAAAATAATGCGGCCACCATTGCTGAATGCCCTTCAGTTTCGGATCGTCGTCAGTACATAGTGCAACGCCACCTGTCGCCTGTTTTTTTGCTGTCACCTGTTGCAGTTGGCAGCAGAAGTGTATTTGAACTTCCCAAGCGCCCAGCAGCGCGCGGTCGGCCCACCACTTCAGCAGCGTGCAGCATCGGGGCCCAGCATGAAATTTCAAATGATGGCCGCGGGAAGACGGGATGGCTGTTGACAGCCAGTACCTGTTGAGTAGGTCGTGACTGTTGGGCAAGCTACGTTTTCATTGTTGGACGCTTTGAAACGGGGTACAATGACCGGCGGTCTTTCATGACGGGTCTTTGGAGCGCCTGGACTGTGGGTGCCGCGAGCTCTTGGAGAACATTGCTGGGAAGATGACTGTCGGGGTAAGAAGGTGGCCGGGCACCCGTTCTGACGCCTGGGTAAGCTGCGTTTGTTGTTTGCTGGGCTTTCACTTTGGAACGGTGTCGCATGACCATTTTGGCCGGCTTCCAGTCAGTCTCTTTCCATTGTGTCAGTTGACGTCAAGAGCGGATAGGGAGGGGCAGCCGTTTGCCTACCGGGCGGTTCCATAGTAGCATGTCCCGCCATGCACATACGCCACCGTCTTTTGCGCTCGGTTTTGTTTTATTTCGATATGGGACGCTTTGGAACGTTATTTCATGTTTCATGCATTCCTATGCTTCGAGGCCGTCTGTTTGCTTTGTGTTTCCGTCAGCACCGGGAAAGGAGGCCCATTTTTCTCGGCAACAACATTCGTTGCGTCACTTCCTGCATGGCAGGTATGCCTCCCGCTCTTTGTTGCTGTATTTCGGTCGGGGACACATGCGAATGCCTTTCCATTCCTTTTCCTGCACTCACGCATTCTTTTTCCAATGTGTAGGCCGGAGGGTAGGGCTGGTTGAGATATTCTACTCATGCGTGGATTCTGTAGCCTGGCGAGGGTCGATGTCGACCCGAGGATCTTGTGTGGACTGCATGTTTTGGAAGGTCAGCGCCATGTCGGCGCCCCTTGCCAGCTAATTGGTGGCAGACCTAGGTGAAATTGGTCCGAGGACGAGAGTCTCGTCCTCTTGGTTTGATGAGGGGATATGCCTAAAGAGCACTTTTCTGGAAACCATACCTATGCATGTGCTAAAAATCCAATTATGATTGGGAACCATAAGTATGATTTTAAAAAAAATTTCCAACCACTTGGGGGGGGTACTAGCCCCCACCAGATGCCGGTTACGCGCTAAAAATAGAAAAAGACGCTACTTTTGGCATATTTTCCCTAGGACAATGGGCAAACAAAGGCTACACATTTCCATCACCTCGATTTTTTAGGCGCGAAAATATGCCGAGCTATGGCTGCCGAGAATGCTTATAACTTTCGACTCAGGCCATGAAATTTAGTCGGGTTTGTTGCATTCGACTCGTCTTCTGATGACGAACACGCTGGTATGATTTCCGGCAGCTATCGTCCCCGATTTCGTACGTTCTCGACCTCGGCCTGCCCAGCAGATATCGCTATTTTCGACTCGATATGGCGGCATTCTCTTCGTGAATAGCACGCCTGCGCCCCCCGCCCCAGCATTCGACATCTTCCCCGTAGCTATGGAGGCCGCATCAACACCTGCCGCCCCAGAAACCCGCTCGCTGGAAGATGTGCTTGCCGCAGCCAGCCCTTTCGTCAACACCGCTCCCGCCGCTCCCAAGAAGCCGCGTACCACGGAAATCACTTCCATGGCCGCCGAGGCTACCCCCACGCCTGCCAACCCACCGCCTTCACCGTCTGCTTTAACCAAATATACAAGCCTCGGCACCCGCCTGGAACCGGCCGACTTTGAGGCATTTTTCGCCATGCCGGTCGCCGACGTGCTGAAAATCCTCAAATCCCGATACGACGCCGACGACATCATCCGCCACCCCAAGACAGGCGCGGCTGTGCCTGACGGCCCCGCTGAGAGGCTGAAATGGGAAGACGAGCAGCTACGCACCTCCTGCCTCTTTACATACTGCCCTGAACTCTGCAAACCGCTGGCGACCATCGCGACCGCATCCGACACCTCGGCCGATGCCGACACCCCTGCCGGCGCAGCCGACCCCACTGAGCTGCAGGCGCTCACCTCTGAGCTCAAGTCTGTGCAAGGTGCGCTCAAGTCTTTGGCTGCTAACTCTGCTGTCAGCAAGCCACATTGCTGGAATTAAAGGCGGCCATGGCCACCTCCCCCCCCAAGCGGGTCACGTTCGCGGATGCGGCGGGGAAGAACCTGGATGCTATAGTCGCCCAGGCGGCTAAGTCGGCTGCCACCGCAGTCGCGTCACAGAATGTGGCTCAGCTCCGCCAACGCAATATCATTCTCAAGGATTTTGAGAAGGGCAAGCATGACACCGCACACGCACTTACCGAGGCCTTGCGGGGCCCCGCGTTCTTGGGGGTGCTGCAGCTGAGCCATCACGTGACCATTGACAGGGCCATTCGCCTGCCAGGCCCAGCTGGCCTGGTTTTGGTCACCATTAGGAACATAACTCCGTTGGGAGTATATGTAGCACATAGCCCAGAGAAGGGGCATATGGCCTATCATACATTCTAAGCTACTTCTTGCAAGGGTGGGAATGTAAAGGACCCTTGCTCTAGGTGCACCAGGGCACTTGCTCTTGGTCACCATGGCCACCGTGAACGACCAGAAACGGGTCATGGGCGCCCGTCGCCTGCTCAAGGGCAGCCCCATCAGCATGGACGAGGACTACACCCCTGCACAGCTGGCGGCAAGGAGCAAGCTCTGGAATCACGCGAAGGTCGTGGCCATCAGGGAGGGGTACGTACCGGGGGGGAAGCGTGTGCAGATGCGTCTGAAGTCGGATGGTCGCTGGGTTGCCTCCTTTGACGCTGTTGAGATTAACACCACGGGTGCAGAGTCTCGTAGTGAGTCTCGTGGTGAGAAGCGTGCTGCCCCTGGTGGTTACCACTAGGTAGACAAACCCACTCGTCGGCTCGCGGCTAACAGGCTTCGGGGACAGCCTCTAAACAGTCTCGTTCCACTACCATGCCTCGACCTCACCGTCGGGTGAAAGCCATGGTGGTGCCGGTATTTCGGGCTACAACCTCATCTGTCACCTGTCAGATTCGTAAAACCCAACGTTTGCTAGATTACCTACGCCTCGGCGTTGTGCAATCAGCCCAAACCCCGAATACCCCGAGCAAGCGGCAGGCTCGCATCCTACGCTTGCAGGACAAAATAAATGCGATGAAAAGCACTATTTCCTCCGCTTCCCTTCCCCCCTCCTTTCCACCCCCACCTCCACCCCCCGCCGCATCCACCCCCATCATCCATCGCCGTTCTCCCCTGGTGGGCCAGCAGGCATCATTGGCCCTTGCCACTTTCAACACACGCACATTGCTAGCAGATGACGACCATAGCTGCCGGGTAGAGGAGCTCGTCGCATTTTGCATTGCACATCGTGTATCTATTCTAGTAGGCGTGCAGGAGCACCGTCGCCAGGTGCCATTTGGCACGGTGAGCACTAACCGCCTTGCAGGCGGTTGGCGTTTCTACTTCGCTGGAAGTGGGACGCCAGGCCAAGGTGGTGTTGGTCTCTTGTGTTCGCCGTTGGCAGTTGCTAGCCTCAGCACGCTTAAGTTTCTAACACCACGTCTTATGGTATAGCACATTTCACCTCCGTCGAGGGGCGGTCTAAGCACCACGTCACGGTGGGGGTGGGCTATGCACCCCATACATAGTGGTCTACCTGAGTCGGAACGCCAGGAGTTCTTCGAGTCTTTGCATAGCCTTGAGGGGGTCACTCCGGCCCGCCACTTTTTGGTTATGCTGCTCGACGCCAATGCCACGCTCCCCGTGGGCATGCACTGCTGGCAGTCGCTTTGCGCCTGCTGACACGGAAGCTAACAACCGGCTCCCCTGTTTTCTGCCTTTTTGCGGGATAGCGGTATGGTTGCTGTCAACTACTGCCACTTCCAACGTCCCTCACAGGACTTGGTCACTTTTCGTGGCCCTAACGGCCGTCAGGCCTGTTTGGACTACGTGGTGGTACGGCAGCCCAGATGCACCTCGGTTCTGGACGCCCGAGTGTTTGACACGCCCACGGTGTGCTCTGACCACCGATTGGTGCGCGCGACCATTCGGCTCCGGCTCCACGTCCCCGCGCGCCACGCCCCAGTGGTCCGCCCTGACTAGCTGGTCTGCTCTACGCCCGGTCAGGGGAGATCCTGAGGACTGGACGGACGCCGAACACGAGCGTAACCGGTGCCGACGGGAGTACCTGTCGGCCCTGGGCGCCCGGGCGGACGTCGCCGAGCTGGACAAGGGTGCCCCCAACGCCGCCATTTTTGCGGGCTTTGCGGCCCGTGCCCCGTTGCTGGCGGCCCGGCACCTGCCGGCCATGCCTCGCCGCCGCCCCGGCCCGCTCTACCGCCAGGACCCCAAGGTCTTGGCCGCCCGGCACCGCCTCAAGCGTAACCGGGACCCGCTGCAGAAATCAGTGCTCAAGGCCGCCCTCGTGGAGGCCTTCGAGCATGCACGCTCAGGACGCGGAGGCGGCACAGTGCATCGCGGATGCCAAGGCCTGCCAGGCTCGCAACCAGGGCAAGGACATGTGGTACCACCTCGACCGGCTCGGCGGCCGGCGGCAGCGCACGGGCCCGGTGGAGCACACGGCCGGGGGACGGCACGGCGCCTTGACCGCTGGTTGGCCCACAATGTTTCCTTGACCGGTGGGGCTCGCGCCCCCCCCCGCCGCTTCACCCCGAGACGGCCGCCCGCCTCGGGGTTGCCGGACCCCCGCCGCCGCCAGCCCCCCCCTCCTCGGCCGCGGACTACCAAGTCCCGGCCTTGCAGGAGGGCTGCCTTGCCACTGACGACGTCGTCCACCCCTTCACTTTGAAGGAATTGGACGGCGCCCTTGCTCGCCTGCGGTACGATGCGGCGGTCGGTGCCGACCACCTTTCTGCTGAGCTGCTGAAGACCCCTGATCCGGCGGTTAGGGATCTTCTGCTGGCGTTCTGCAACCGTGTCCTGCTTTCTGACGAGCCTCCGCCTGCTGAGTGGCAGAGTCACGGCCATCCGCGTCACTGATGCTGTACAAGAAGGGCTCTGCTGCTGACCCCGGTAACTACAGGGGTGTCTGCCTCCAGAGCGCCGCGCTGAAGGTCTTCATGCGCATGATGCTGCACAGGCTCCGCGCCACGCTGGACCCACACCTGGGTGAGTCTCAGATGGGTTTCCGTCGTGGTCGTAACACTGTCATGGCTGTGTTTGTCGCGCGCCGGTTGATGGAGGAGGTGCGTCGCCTTCCCCCTGACAGTTTGCCGCTGGTCTTCATTTTTGTTGACTATATCAAGGCCTTTGACACGGTCCTCTGGGAGGCTCTTTGGGCCATCCTAGCTCTGGATCGAGTGCCACCTGCGTTTATTGCTGCCATTCGCCGACTGTATGAGGGCTCACAGGCAGTAGTGCGGACTGCGGAAGGCACCACCCCACCATTCCCCCTTCACCACGGGGTGTGGCAAGGTTGTGTCCTGTCCCCATACCTGTTCATTATTGTCGTGGATCACGTCATGCGCCGAGCACGTGCGCGCTTTGCTGCTCTTAAGGGGTTCGAGCCAGGCTTGGACATCCTTAACGAGAAAGAGCATGGCGGGGTTAGACCTGGTTACCGCCTGGCCGACCTGATTTATGCGGATGACACCACCCTCATCGCGCGCCCCGAGCACATTCAGACCTGGCTGCATGGACTGGCAGCATGTCTGGGCCAGGAGGCGAGGGCGGTGGGGTTGGAGATTAGTGTCAGAACTGAGGCGATGGTGATTGGGGCCTCCAGTACACCACCGCTGCCGCGCCTGCTCGATGGGACGACGGTCCCGTTCCGCGATCGCTTCAAGCTGTTACTAAGGGAGCTGGCTCCCTGACACCGCCGATGATGTGGACACCCGCATCGGCCTGGCCTTGGCTAGGCTTCGTTCGCTCAACACCTACTGGCGCTCCAAGGGCCTGGGCGACCACCGCAAGCGCATGCTCTTCAAGGTCCTCGTCCTCACGGTGCTCACGTATGGCGCCGAGGCGTGGACACTCACACCCACACTGGCAGCTAGGCTAGACGGCACAGTTTACAGGATGCTCCGACAGGTCCTGAACGTAGGGTTTTCCAAGCGCCCGTCATCAGAGTCTTTGTATCAGGGCATGCCTCGTATTTCGGACGAGATTAGACAGCGTAGGATAGCATTTGTAGGACACCTTGCTCGCACTAGCCAGGTCGACACCGCCCTTGGTCTGGCAGGCCCCCAGCGGCTTGGCCAGCCAGGGCTGCACATTCTGACCTGGCCTGGCCTCAAGGACATTCCCAAAAAGGTATAGGGAAACATGTCACGAACTACGTACAGATGTTGCTGGATGACCTATACTGGTCCCAGCCCAGTTTGAATACCGCATCCACTCTCTCTCCACTATACTTTTCGTCCGAGGGTGGTAAAAAGCATCCGAGGCGTAAATTACGAGGTGGTAATTTAACTACCGCTCAGACTACTCTTACAGTTTAGATGCAATGTCGTATCTGTCTCGTAAGTTACGAATTAGATCCGAGATAAGATCCGACGTCGTAAATTACGAGGTAGTAATTTACGAGGTAGTAACGTACGAGGTAGTAATTTAGGAGGTAGTAACGTACGAGGTAGTAATGTACGAGGTAGTAATGTACGAGGTAGTAATGTACGAGGTAGTAATTTACGAGGTAGTAATTTACGAGAAAGTAATTTACGAGGTGGTAATTTACGAGGTAGTAAGGTACGAGGTAGTAATTTGCGAGGTAGTAGTAATCTACGAGTTGGTAATTTACAATCCCGGTACTCGGTCCCGTAGGTTACGACGTCGTATGCTTCTCGCGTACACTACCGATACTACAATCATGTCGCTATGTCGTTCTGAATTGCAGTGTAACGCATGTCACTTATCAGAATTTCACTTTGATTTCACTTATCATTTTGGTCAACCTAACCCCTAACACCCATTTACCCGGGGGAAAAAAAAATGAATGGCATTTGCAGCAGGGCTCATGCAAGACAAGTTCCTATTTCATAAAAAAATTCATTATTAAATGCAGGATTACATGTCATGCACAAAAATCCAACGCCTTCACAGAAAATAGCATATCAAGTCTTCTGACGACAATATCAAGTCAATATCAAATTCGTGGCTTCTCTTCGTGGCTTGAAATACTGTTTCCATGCGGTGCTTAGGACAGCTCCGGGATGTCGGCACCGCACAGAAGCTCCATCCGGGAGCAAGTGCGCTGGGGGAAGATGTTGTACATCCAGAGCTCGATATGTGCGGGAAGCCGTCGTGTTGGAAACCGAGGTGTCTGCACAGAATTCCGCGCGCAGGCAGCTTGTGCCTTTACGGGGGAAGACCTGCGACACAAAAACCGTGTCCAGACAATGCAATACGGAGAAATGGCAACGGCAGATGGAGTCGGCTAAGGCCGCTTGTACAGGGGCAGCTCACGTAGGTGGGACGCGAGTGGAACACTTTTCACCTAGGAGAGACACCAGGTTCAGGTACGTGGAACAGCCATGTTTCAGGTATTCAGGTAAGTGGGACAGGGTAGCTTTCAAAATTCAGTGTGGTGGGACAGTTACATGTTCAAAATTCAGGTCGGTGGGACAGGCAAATTTTCAATTACAGGTAGGTGGGACACATGTTCATACACATACAAAACACAGGTTGGTGGGACATGTCCCACCGAGTTGTGTGGCATGGATGTGTAACACCTATAATGCGCTAGTTTCAGCTATATTGTCTGCACTCGTTTCAGTGCTATATAAACTGTGCCGGAAAGGTCACGGCAAGCCCTACCTAGCCTATTCAAGGTGTGCCAGAAATACGGCAGGCGGGTGCGATTATTAATGACGCAACCCTAATACCTCCGTTTACAACATGATGGCCAGATATTAAAAACATGAAGGGCAGTTGGGCCCACAGGGAAAAGTCTACATCGCAACAAGGCACCATGCGACTCCGTAGTCAGCGATCACAAACGTTTGCTTCACCCTTTCCGTGCGCTTCTGCTCATGCTGTTTAGGGTACCTGCACATAAGAAACGTGCCAAGACACACAACCACACACCATAATAATGCATTACAAATGCGAAGTACAATGTTGGTGGTGGTGGTGGTGGTGGTTGTTGTGGTGGTGGTGGTGGCGGCGGCGGCGGCGGTACATGGTGGTGGTGGGGGGTGGGGGTTGCGGTGGGGGTGGGGGTGTGGGGGTGTGGGGGTGTGGGGGGGTGCGTCCCTGTGTTGTGGTGCGTGTGCGTGTGACAGTGCATATGTACGTGTGATGTACACGTGATGTGTGATGTGTGATGTGTGATGTGTGATGTGTGATGTGTGATGTGTGATGTGTGATGTGTGTGTGCTCATACGCCTACTAATATGTTGGCCCATTTGATCATGCCGACGTGACCTGTCGCATGTGTGCGGTAGACATGCATATGTACTGCATGCTACCTAGTCACACATGGCATGGGTTTGCAGAGTTACATACAGAGTGTACATTCTTGTCACATAAATGGTCCAGTATATCTTGGAGCCAACCCATGCAACGATACTTACTTGACCACCATGCGCCAGTGGTTGTCATACTTCTTTGCATACGGGTCCTGTGGGTCAGGGTTTCCGTAGTACGTCAGGCCGTCACCATACAAGGTGAAAACCTGGTATTTGGCCCAGTCCGCCGTTGTCAGCACCTCGGCATGCTTGGCCACTGTGCGCTGTGGCGGAAGCTCGAGAGGAGGGAGAGAAGGCTTGGACTTTTTCTTGGCTGGGCGGGTGGCCTGATCCGTTGGTGGTGGTGCTCCCGCGGCTGGGTTGCCGACCCCTGCTGCCCCCACCTGGTCGGCTGCCCCCCCCTTCCCACCACGTCAGCTGCCTCACATCCGGCCTTGTCCCAGGTTGCCTTCACTGCTCCAGCCTTCTTGCTTGCCCCCGCCTTGTTGGGTGCCTTCACTGACCCCGCCTCGCCAATCCCCCCTTCCGCGACGCTTTCTTTTCGCGTGCCTCATCTTCATCCCTCTTGCGCCTCTCGTCCGCCAGCCTCATCTCAATCACTGCCTCCATAACTTCATCGCGCTTCGTCTTCTTCTTCTTCTTGCCTTGGGGGGAATTGCCTGGCACCCAGTCCTCTTCCTCCTCCGAGGAGATCTCCGGCAGCGGATCGCCGCGCTTCTGGGCAGCGTGCACCTGTTTGGCCTTGGCAACCACGCTCTTCTTGCGCCGGCTCTGCAGCTCCTGCGCATACTCCAACGCCTCGGACTCAGACCCCTTCTCTTCTTCCTCCTCAGAGGCTGGGCCGCTGGCCTTGGGAGCTTTGGATGCCCTCCCCTTGCCGCCACGTCGCGATCCTGCCGTGCCACCCGTGGCTGGCCGCTTACTCCCCTTGGGGTGTTTGCGGGGGGCACCCGTGGCAGTCGCGCGTTCCTTACGCTTGGCCGGAGCCTGTAAGTGTGGGCAAGTTGAAGGCAACCAACCAACAATTAATAAATGAGGGTCGACGGTTCGGCCAGAATTGCAACGGTGCTGCGGATACCTATGTGCATGTAGTTTATATGGTTGCTTGAGAGGTACATAGATGAGCCTGATGGTCAGTTTCTTTATAGCCAGCCAAGCATGCAAGAACAATAACTATTATTAACTTAGATGATTACTAATGAAGTTTATTATTATTTGATAAGGAAGTACCATGCTATGTAATTCTTTTTATTGTTTTTAAAAATTATTATAGTTATTACCTGGGCCGGCACTTGGGTAATAATATGACCCCCCCAACACAGGTGGACCTAACCTTGGACTTGGTACACAGCACTGCGTGCCACTCATTGTCCCAATGATGCGTGCAAAAATTATGGCGACAGCGCCCACTGTGTGACTACACATGACCCTAAGAACTCGTCAAAACTCAGGCTTCGACAGATATTACTTACATTGCGTTTGAAAGACTTGCGCATCTTGGAGCGGCCCGCAGCACCCGGCTCAGGCTCGGGCTCAGGCTCAGGGGGCGGCGCTTCGGAGCTCAAAAACCACTCATCGCTATCCATGTTGTGCCCCAGCTTGTGCGTGAAATCGTCGTGGGCATCTTGGCCGTCCCCGGCCACTGGCACAGCCTGTGCGTCGTCCAGGTTCACGAAGCAGGCCTTGTTGATCTGCATTCATATTTTACATTATTATGACAACAACAAAATACAAGTAGAGAGACTCATGTTACGGAATGGGGTCAGCTTGCTTGGGCGTAGTAATATAAAAGCATCTGTTGTTGGTGATCACAAAAGACCAACACCTGCACATAGCATTGTCACCAAATCGCCCTTCCGTGCTTTATACTGTCAATGAACCGCTATCGTGTCCCATAATAATGTGACTTGAAAGTGCTTACCAGCCTCTTGTCATACACGATCTTGCTCGCATCCATGCGTTTGAAGGTGAATCCCGGCATGCCCTGAGGCTTGATGTCGCTGTCCCCGTGGCCATTGGCTGTCACGAGGCAGCCTGTCTTCAAAAAAGAACTCCACAACACTTGCTGGTGCTCGACTTGATATTCTTTCCAGGCCTCCCCCAGCCATTGTGTCGTCAACACCCGCCGTGTCCTCGCACTCATCTTGAACCCGTCCGCACCAGTCCATCTATGTCCCCCAATTGCATGCATGGATGGCAGCACCATACGTGGGGCAAAGGCAAACGAAAGAATGATGTAAGTACTGTGACAAGTACACAATAAAGGCGTGGTCATTCTACCTCATCAGTCGTAGCAAAATTAATGCACACACATGTGGAATTGAAAGGCAGGCCAGCCGGCGGGCATGCTGCAAAATCAAAGACATCCACATGGGGAAGGAAAAAACGTATGACCTCGGTCTAACTTAAGTAAACTCACGCTGCCATGTTGTCTCCCTCCTGCAGCCAGGCATCCTGCTTGCGGTAGGTGGCCTTCTTGACCTCATTCTGAACATGCAGGTCACCGGGCTGCCAGGCGTCCGTGAGCCCAGGTGGGCCCAGGACGACCCGGATGTTCAACTTCCAGAAAGCCGCGAGCACTTCCTTGTCGACGTGGGATGCAAGGTTATCGAGGAAGAGAAGAAACTGCGTGCCCTTGTTGCCCACCGCTTCCACGTAGGGCTTGATGGTGCACTCGATGATGTCCAACATGGTCGGTGTATCATTCCAAGCGTGAGCCTGCAAATGAGGCACAAGCATTACATGAAAGAAGTCATAAATCCAACACTACCATGTTCCATTAGTTTACTACTACTTACAATTAATCACAATTGCATGTAATTGAGCTTAGAAAAGCACCAATAATCCCTACTAAGAGGTTGGGCACATGACATTGCATTAATAGAGATAAATCAAATATATGCGGCTAGCTGGCAAGCTAACCTGCGGCAAGCCAGTCAGGCAAGATGTCTAAGAAACGCCAGCACAATGAATAGGAATTGTGAAGTGACAAGTGCAGTTAAGTGTGGCGTGCAGTGGACAAAGTGGTGACTACGCACTGTCAACCAAACAAACAATTAATTGAGCAATTAAACAAACAAACAAACAAACATACATACATACATACATACATACATACATACATACATACATACATACATACATACATACATACATACATACATACATACATACATACATACATACATACATACATACATACATACATACATACATACATACATACATATATTGTTGAGGACTATGCTAAAGACGGAAGGAAGGAAGGAAGGAAGGAAGGAAGCAAGGAAGGAAGGAAGGAAGGAAGGAAGGAAGGAAGGAAGGAAGGAAGGAAGGAAGGAAGGAAGGAAGGAAGGAAGGAAGGAAGGAAGGAAGGAAGGAAGGAAGACACTATAATCAAACGTAACCAATATATTTATTTGAATCAGTTTATTTATGTACAGTATTAGAGTAAACTAATAAATATTACTTTATTAGCTAAAATATAAGAGTAGTAGTAATAGTGAAAATATAAAATTACCCTACATACTGCTAGACGAAAAAAATGCTGGAGGTGAGGTTGGCATACGTACAATATTTTCAGATGAGTGGTACACAGTCTGAATGTACGTAATAATGAATAAAATAATAATGCACATATAATTATAACATGAAGGCGGACATGCCTGGAAATAGACGTCCACGTCGGGATGGTAGCTGTCCTTCTCTGAAGCCATGACGTTCCCTGCGCCGCCGAAGATCACTGCGGGGCGTGGCTGCATGACGGGTGAGTGTGGGCCCTTCCCTGCGCTGTAGGGGATGATGAATGTGCACCAGCGTTTGTCCGATGCTGAACCCGCCTGGCCTGCCACCCACACCTCCTTTTTCCCCTTCTCGTCCCACGTCTCTCTCGCAGGGTTGTTGAAAGTTGCGGGAGTTTCATCGAAGCACCATCTGAGCCACGATGGGAAGTTGCCCCACAACTCGTCGAATTCGTTGACCGGATGGTCCGCGCTGCCCTTGTGAGGCATGGACACGAGGTAGCCTTGCACCCTCTCGACGAACCCTTGCATGGTCGCCATCTTCTCCTCAGCTGAGCGTGCCTGGGACTTCACATTGGTGCGAAGGCGGGTTGTGAAGCCGTGCCTGAGCCGAAACTTGGTCAAGAAGCCGTCGCTGCACACGAAAATTTTCGCGTTCTCAGGGTGAAGCTTGCGCATGGACTTGAACATCATGTTCTGCACAACATGCATTGCACAAACAAATATTAAAACAGGACAAGAAGAACATTTTAGGCAGCAAAAAAGGTTTCTTTGGTGCAGGTAGCTGCTTAAGCCCAACTGATTATCTCGTGACACTGCCCTGCATCATGAGCAATATCTTTCAAATAAAGGGGGGGCAGCTGGGATATCGCCAAGAAATGAGCAAGACTGCTAGTTTCCAACCCTTACATAATTCATGATCACCCGTTGCTGGGTGGTTACGCTGCATCATTTGGCTGCATGCAACGAAGAAGACCATTACATACTTTCGGCTCTTCCACGTCAAATACTCACGGGGCCGGGCTGCATGCATACTCATGAAACAATCGAAACTCAGCAAACTAGTGCGACATGTACAAAATGCAGCAGGAAAAATACCGACAATTATGATGGAAATAAACTTACGCGCACAAGCGCGCGGTTGACCATGTACCCCTTGCTCCGATACTCGCGAATCTCAGTGGCCACCTCTTTCTCCACCAAGGGAAACTTGGCCGTAGTCGGGTTTCTGACACGACTTGGGCACTTCTTCCCCGCTAGCTTGGGGTTGTCTGCTGCAGCCTTGATGGCCGCCTCCTCTGTGAGCATGCGGCTGAAGGTTGAAATCGGGATGGGGGGGTCGCTAGTTTTGCAGAATTGGCGCTGCGACAATCCGCTCTCGTGAAAGGCGTCCAGAATCTTCCGCTTGGTGCGCATATCCCTGAACGTAATTTCATCTCGCGGCGCACGGCTTACTTTTTCGCCCTTGTCAGCTGGTTTGTCGGAGTTTACCAGCCCCGCTTCTGATGCCGTGGTTAGCCCTGCCTGTCGTAGTTGCTTTTCCCTCGTCCTCGGTGACATGCGGCACAAGAAAGCTTGCAGGTCCAGACCTGCGGGGGCCGCATCACCCGAGCCGCCGACAGCTGGCCCTGCGGATGATGGACTGCACTCCGGCTCGCCTGAGCCGCTCGCCATAGCGGCTCACCGTATATAGTTAGAGTCCTCAGACCACGGATGCAGTCACGTGTTCAATAATTAGTTAATTGATCATTAACTGATGCACTCTCTAACAAAAGTCACGTGCCACGTACTGTACGTAGCCAGCGTGTGCCTCTCTCACCTCCTCTCACCTCCTTACAGTATACCATGTTAATTACGCCGGCAGAAGGGGAATTCATAAGGTGGGGCGCCTACAGTGCCACGTGTACTGATGTACGGTTATTGTGGATGCGACAGCCCACCGACCAACACAGCAAGGTGGGCCACCTGTTCCACGTACTCAGATTTTGGAAGAGCCAGTCCCACCAACGCAGCAACTCAACGCAGCAAGGTGGGGCACCTGTTCCACGTACTCAGATTTTGGATGGGGACTGTTCCACCTACGCAGCAAGGTGGGGCACCTGTTCCTCGTACTCAGATTTTGGATGGGACTGTTCCACCTACGCAGCAAGGTGGGCCACATGTTCCACGTACTCGGATTTTGGATGGGACTGTCCCACCTACGCGGCAAGGTGGGGCACCTGTTCCACGTACTCAGATTGTGGTTGAGACCGTCCCACAGGCGCATACAGCCCACTTCCACGGCTACGTGGTACGCGAACCGTCCCACTTTCACGGCTAAGTGGTACGCGAACCGTCCCACTTTCACGGCTACGTAGTACGCAAACGTCCCACTTCCACGTGGTGTGGGAACAGCCCACGTACCCGTGAGGCGGTGTACTGTACTGTGTACATGTACACACAAGTGGTCACATATCACTACCAAGACCTATATTTCACTACACCGCACATACGTATTGTATATAATTCGACGTGGCTTTATTATCAAGTATCGTTAACTGCATAAATACTTACACTACGTGAGCAGCTAGCGGTACATATAGCTTGTTTTTCTTCTTGAAACGATGGATAAAGCGCTTCATCATGGTTCAGAGGCAGATTCGGAGGCTGCTTATGAGGCAGCTTCCGGGGCCTCTACACCGGTGAAGGTCCAGCCCAGCGCTGATGTTGATGATGAGTTGAACTCCACCCCAGACCTAGCGTCCTCTACAAATGATGAGGACATAAGTACCAAGGCATCGCCTTCAGGTCTTACAGTGATCCAGGAAGAACAACCAGCTTCTGCATCCTTGGCTTCTGAGACTCACAACCGGCAAGGGAATGAAGCGGAGGCCGTTTTGGCAAGAACAGATTCCGGGGGGTCTTCAGATTCCGGGGATTCGGAGAAGTTTTGGAAGCTGGTGCGCACCCAGAAAGGCATTCTCTTACCGACCAAGAAGCCGGGGCAGTTTCTACACGTCGCAGCTGGTTCAAGCTCTGAGCCCAGCGATTCAAGTTCTGAGGATAATGAAGGGAATTCCAGTGACGAAGAGTGGTCCGTGGACGTCAGCTCTGGTCAACCCGATGTCGGTTCTTTGCAAATATGACTGAACATAGGTGCGTGATTCAGAATCCTTCCAATCACGAATCCCGTTGCTGGGTTCCCCATGATGGCCATTGTGCTGATGCTTAAAGGGTTTTCGCATGAGTAAATGTGAGGCCATGTGCATTATAACCGCGTTGTTCAGTTTGGGGTAATTCCAAGTGTGGGCACAAAGTTTGTGCATTCATTCATTGTGTTCATGTAGTTCTGTTTTGTGCAACCATGCACTACATGCAGGCTGCAGGCTAGGCGTATTGTGTTGATGGACAGTTTTTTGCAAGCACGATCGAATGCGAGGCCTTGTGAATTTTAATGCCTGCGTGGACGTCATAGGCAATCATGCATACATGGGCGTGTGCATAGTAAAAATGCTGTCAATTTTCACAACCATACACGTGCAGGCACACACATGGCCGTGTGGATGATGTGAAATTTTTTGCCACCATGTATATGCATGGCCATGAGGTGCGGCATGGTTATTCATGATTCCTTACTTGAAAATCTGGCACCCTTTTTACACCATTACAACAACCATGGGTGCATTCTTTTAACACGTATGGCTATTTAAAATAGCGCCTTAAGGATTGAGAACGAATGCGAAAGACCTTTGACTTCCTATGCGTCACAGCGCACGATGGTGGCTTAAGAATACTCGTCACACAATACGAATAAGCTCAAACCCGGAAAACCGGTTTCGTATATTACAATGTCACCACACAGATTAAAACACTCAATGCGGGAAGACTTACACCCAGTAGGCGAGGGATTCACACTCGAGCCCACAGGAGATTTACACTCCAGGATTAAGCGATGGTAAATAATCTGTAGAGCAACGTGGTAAATTACGATACAAGGTCCGGATTGCTGGCATAGCTCGTGCCTTCCTATTTTGTCCCTTCGTCCCCGTTGGTGGCTGCGCCTGGCGCTGCCAACCAGGCATGACGTGAGGTCCGCGGGGACGGGCTTCTCGAACCGTCTAGAACACGTTAAAGACCAGTACGGCTAGAGGCCTCTCCTGAAAAATATCCAAATGTCCGTAGGTACCATCATAACGCATGTGCAGTGCCACTTGGCTGTCCGTAACTCCCGTTCAGGCGCTAGGTCTGCCTACGGCGCAAAGGCCAAGTTCGTCAGCAAAACTTCTACACTTACTTCCACACGGATTGCCTCGGCTGCCAACTATACTATGGCCTCGGCACTGGCGCCGGATTACGGTCGGCGCCGATCGACCGGGACGGATAATTTAATACCACAAATGGCATGTTGCATCCGTGCAACACTCCTCCCCCCCCAACAAAAGAGGCGGCTACTCCTGTAGCCGGGACTTATAAATGACTGTATACATGGTCACTGTTCCCTTCCAGGGCACGCATCGATCGTGCCAATTGTCACCGTCCGTTGGCGATGGTTTACGGCGCCGGGCGGTAAGGGCTCGGGCGGTGTCCCCCACGAGTGGAGCCCCCACGGCCATGCCCGCGCAGAGGTGCGGCCGGGCGTTGACGCCGGTGGACACGCTCAGCCGGCGCGGCCTCAGCCGGCTCGGGAAGAGGCAGGCCATTGGCCTGGACTAGGGCGGGCTGGAAGGTGAGTTGCCGCTCGCCGGCGCGTGCATCATGGCGTTTGGCCAGGTTGACATCCCGCAGCGCCTCCATGGGAAAACGCTCAAGAAGGCGGCGAGGAACTTGTGTCGGGTGAGGGACACCGAACCTCCTGTCCAAACGATACCGCACCGAATAACTCGCCCATGGACCCCTGGGGCGGGGCGGCCTGCATCAAGGCTGCCAATGCACATGCAAGGAGCATTACGCAAAAGGTAGGAGAAGGGCCGGAATTATGCCAACCCTGCCCGGGCTTTATACTCCTGTAGCAAGCGTGCACAGCCCGTGAGTCCAGCCTCAGCTACCCATGAGTGCTCTAGCTCTGTTTGGGAGAACTTCCACTTAAGGAGGTACTCGCGGCGGCGGCCTCGATTGCGGTGGGCTACAATGTCCTCGACCTCATCCTCGGGCTCGCCCGTCTCGGGGTTGAACTCCAAGGGGGCGGGTGCCATGACACGACCTGGGAAGGTGCTCTTGCGGTAAAGCTTCAGCTGGTCAACGTGGAAAACATTGGACTTCAGCTGCCACGAGTCCGGGATGGCGACAGACACCATCACCTCATTGAACACCTTCTCCACCAGATACGGTCCAAGGAATAAGGGGCGGAGCTTGACCTTCAGGCTGTCCTCGAACTTGTGCGAGAAGCGGCCTTGGTGGGGGCCCTCAATTAAAACCAAGTCACCTGCTTCGATTGCAGGGGTGCGCCTGTCCAGGGTACTTTGGACTCGCGCCATGTACTTGGCACGCGCCTGCCGTAGGCCACTTATGGCGCTGGAATGAGCTTGCACCATCCGTTGTACCAGCTCCCGCGCCCCTGCGACTGTGGAGCGTAGCTCCGTTGTCGTGGTGATGGCTGGGGCGGTCAAGAGATCGGTGGGGGTAAGGGGATGCCTGCCTGTATCAAGAAAGAACGGGGTATACCCGTGGGCAGAATGGGGGGCATTATTGAGTGAAAACTCAATGAATCCCAGCACTTCGTCCCAATTCCTCCCGTCTCGATCCAGGTAGTGCCGCAGTGCCTCTTCCACCACCCGATTCACTCTCTCCACCATGTGAGAAGAGCTACTGTGATAGGCCGTACCCATAGACAACTTAGTCCCGACGACCTGAAAAAATGAGGTCCAAAATTTCGACGTGAACAGCTTGTCCTTGTCGGTGATAAATTGTCGGGGCATGCCATGGAGCCGGAACACATTGTTTAGGAACAAGTGGGCACACTCTTCCGCCGTCAGGGTGGCCTTGCAGGGGATTAAATGGCATCTCCGCGTGAGCCGGTCCACCACTACCAGGATCTGAGCATTGCCCGCCTTGGTCTCTGGCAAGGGCCCAATGAAATCCATCATCACCGAGTCCCAAGGGAACATGGGGTCTGGAATTTCCTTTGGAACGCCCTGTTTGCCCGTATTCCGTGGCTTCATGTGCTGGCAGCTGTCACAGGTACTGACATACTCCCGCACATCCCGAGCCATCTTAGGCCAATAGTAGGACCTCCGGGCCCTCGCTAACAGCCTGTCCTGGCCTTGGTGTCCCCCCAAGACGGAGTCATGTAACTCAAATAATACCTCAGCGCGGCATATTTGGGGGACATACAAGCGCCATGAGTCTTGACGGGCCGCCTGGCCACTGACATTCACGTAAAGGAACCCGTTTTGAAACTTGGCTGGGTAGCCGTCCATGCTCTGAGGGCGGGCAGCTATGGCTTCATTTGCCTTACCCTCAGTGACCGTGAAGCGCGAGATGAGGCGCTCTAGGTCCGAGCTGATGACGACCGTTGTTGCAGTATTTGCCAACGTGAATGCCTCTCCAACGGGCTGCATTGGAGGGTAGACTCCTGTCGCCGGCACCATATGGCTGTACGGGGCCGAAGTCCTTCCCCCCCTGCGGCTGCGCACGTGCCCTCACGTGCAGGGGTGCTGCCGGCGAGGCGCACGGAATGGTCAACAGTGTCAACCTCCGCGGTTGTGGCGCCACAGAAGAGGAAGGGGCTCATCGGGTCGCTCAAGCGGTCGCCAAAGGGGGCGACGGGACCATGGGAGGGGATCAACGTCGTGGCCAAAACGTCAAGATCCTCATAAAACCAATAGTCGGGGCGACGCGACAGGGCGTCAGGGACCGTGTTGTCAAGGCCCTTGACATATTCGATCTTGAACGGACCGAACTGTGCCAAATATTCAAGCCAACGGGCTTGGCGTGGCGTAAGCGTGGGCTGCGTCAACAAGTGCGTGAGGGGCCGATGGTCGGTCTGGATGATCAAGCGGTACGGGTCCGCAGGGTCGGGTTCGGCCATGGCCACGTTGAACTGAGCACCCAGAAGATGGTGCCGCCAAGTATGGCAACAGTACACCACGGCCAACAACTCTTGCTGATGGACCGGGTAATTTCTTTCGGCCGGGATCATCGTCCGGGAGATATACTCGACCGGTTGGAGACCGAGACCATGGTCTTGGAGCAGCACACCGCCAATAGCAACCTTGCTAGAATCGCTATTGACCACGAATGGCTTGGTGGGATCCGGAAGGATGAGGACAGGCGCAGTGGCGAGCCTGGCCTTCAGCAGGTCAAAGGCCTGTTGACACAGGCCTGACCATTCCCACGGTACGTCCTTCTTGAGGAGGTGAGTAAGCGGGGCCGCAATGGTCGCGAAACGCGGGATGAAGCGGCGATAATACGATACCAAGCCCAAGAAGCTGCGCAAGGCGCGAACATTCGCGGGAACAGGCCACTGTTGGACGGCGGCGACCTTATCGGGGTCCGTGGACACGCCCTTGTCCGAGAGAATGTGGCCTAGAAAGGGGACGCTGCGGCCTGATTCTACCTTGCTGCGGCGGGCGGACAGTTTATTATCCGCCATGATCTGCAGAACCGCGGCAACATCCTCCAAGTGCTCCTCGAACGTGCGAGAGAAAATGAGGATGTCATCCAAGTAGATGGCCACGCAGGTGCGTTTGTACGGCTGCGTCCCCGGGTCCCACGGGATAGTCGGGTCGCGCAGGTCTGCCGAGACCTGGGGCAGCCGACTAGTGCCCATCACCGACCTAAAGAGGTGGTTCATGAGCATCTGAAAAGAGGCAGGGCTGTTACACAAGCCCATGGCCGCCACGCGGAATTGGTAATGGCCAAAAGGCGTGGCAAAGGCTGTTTTATGGCAATCTTCGGGGGCGATCCGAAGTTGCCAAAAACCGTCTGCACAATCGAGCACCGTAAAGTACTTTGCGCCCTCCACCTTATTAAATATATCATCGATGCGGGGGAGGGGATACTTGGACTTCACGGTGATCGCATTGAGTTTGCGATAATCCGTAACCAGACGCCACTTCCCATTGGGTTTGGGCACCAGCAACACGCCCGCGCTGTAAGGGCTATTGCTGGGCTCGATCAAGCCGGCCTCCAACAAGCCGACCAAGATCTTCTTGAGCTCTGCCAACTCCACGGGTCCCATGCGAAAAATGGGTGAGGTGGTAGGTGGGTGCCCCTCCTGCAAATGAATGCGGTGGAGCACCGGTCTGGCCGGGGGAAACGTAGGTGTTTTCTCCTCAAACACGGCTGAATACTGATCGAGCACTGCGTTGAGTCGTTTCACCTCGTCTTCCGACAAGTCCATGCCAAGCGAGTTTAACGAAACTCCAGCCTGTGCATGCTGGGCGCTGGGCCCGCGCACGTGGGCAAGGGCGTCCAGACGAATGGAGTAAACGGGAGGAGGCTGCCGGGCTCTCATCATCCGCTTGAACTCCCTTTTGGACATGAGAATGTCCGCAAGGCGACGACGGTCACTCTTGAGGGCAGGCGTGTCATCGGTGATGGTCATGCCGTTGGCCGCATACTGCCGCTCAGGTAACCAGAATGACCCATCTGGGAAGTGGGTAACCATGGTACCAAAAGAGACGGTCACCTTGGAGATGTGCAGCCAGTCAATCCCTAGGATGATATCAGCCGCTTGTAAGGGAATGACCGTGGCGCGAATGGGCACGCTGGTGCCTTGTACGATAGGGGCCAAGTCCACATAGCCCGGGGATGGCTGAGTGTAGCCATCCGAGTATCGCACGCGCCGAGCAATGGTATGGGGAGTCGGGGTTACTCCCAGGCGCTGCACTATGGCCTCACTGATGAAGGTGGTAGCCGCACCACTGTCAATGAGGACCTTGATGCCCTCCAAACAACGCCCAGAGCCCTGGGGGTCTGGTAGGCTTCCAGTGAAGAGGAGTAGTTGCCGCGGGCCTTCGCTAGGCTCCGCTTGCCATTCCTGGGTCTCTGTCACCACATTACATGGTAACAAAACTTGGGCGACTTGTGCATGGCCGGGTAAGGTGTCGCCCGGAGTGCCCTCCCGGCCTCTCAGTCCAACGCCTCTCCTGCAGGCCCCTCGTCCACCGGTGTGCCTCGCAGGTGGCCGGATGCGGCCGCGGAAGAGCCATCATCAGGCTCGGCCGCGTCTGCGGCATCCAGTTGGTTGAGGGCATGCCCAGCTTGCTGGTAGGAGCTTGGGGGCGCCTTGGGTTGTTGGTACAGCCGGGGCTGTTGGCGCGCTTGTTGCAAGCGTCGGGCACGCTCACCCGCACTGGGAGCTGTGCGCATATTTCGCGCCGGTGGTGGCCTCGAGGCCATTTGCGGGGAGGCCGCTTGGAAATTGTTGCGTTGCACAGGCGGGGCCTGGTCCAGCGGAGGGAGATCAGGGCACTCACGTTTGATGTGCCCCACGCGGTTGCAGTGGTAGCACTGAATCCGGGAAGTGTCCAAGGCATTAATGTCCAGGACCTCGCACTGTAGCTCATCCACCCACACGGGGGCGAATCCCAGCTCATTGAGTTCCAGTGCATTCACGCGGGGTTTTGGGGTCCGCTGCACCAAGGGAGCTATCTCCGCTAGGTAGGTCTTGATGTCCTGCAGGTTCCATTGAGCCCAGGAGAGGTGGGCGAATTTCCGCTTCACCTCATCCCGGAATTCGGGTTGCAAGCCCTCATAGAACCTTGCCAAGGCTTCTGGGCCCATCAGGTCATCAACCCGCCCAGCTAGAAGCTCGAACTTGGTCATATATTCCCGATAGCTCAGGTTCCCCTGCTTGAACGCCCCAAAAGCCTCCCGGTCCAGCTTGTCTTGGTCGGGTGGCAGGTACTTGGCCCGTGCTCGCCGAAATAATTCAGCCAAGCTGCTGGGGAAGCCATTGGCCAGGGCGCTTTCGCAATGGAGAGCTTGTCTCACATCGGGAGCCAGTGCCTCGCTGGACACCAGCTTGACCTTGATATCCTCGTCCAAGAGCTTGCGATTGTATGTCTCCCAGATGTCGATCTTCTGAGACACTGCAATCTCCCAAGCCTCAAACTCTTGGTACGAGCAGTCGGGTTTAAACTTGGGAATATCCGACAGCTTGGGCAACGGTGGTAGTCGCCCTGCATTGTGAGTATCATCGTCATGATGGCCCATGATACTCGCGGGTCTCCCGGGCCCGGCCACACCTTGCGAGGTGTGCCCACGCGGGTAACCTGCCGGGGGGCTGCACTCATCCTCACCCGGGTGCTCATACCCATGTGGGTAGTGGGCGCGGCTTGCATAATGATGGGCGGCGGTGGCCGCTGGGTGCTGCGCTCGTGGGTCACCCGGAGCCAGGCGGTCGTATGCTGAGTTGGGGAGGGGAATCGCCTCCCCTGCGACCCCGAAGGAAGACCGACCGGTCCGTGCGGTGCCCTGGCCCTGCCCAGCCATATTTGGCGAGGCATGGCCGAAGGGGCTAGCCCCAAGGGGTCCAGGCGCATGATAGGACGCCCGATGCGCAGCTCGGCGAGACCGCGATCGGCTATCATACAAGGGTGGCGCCGGGGCGCTGCTGGGCCAAGTGGCCAATGTAGGTTGCGGCAGCACCGTAGGCAGGGCCCCACTCCTACCGTAGTGCAGGGTAACATTATTCCCCTGCGCCCCCGCGCCGGCTCCTACACCAAGGGCCGGACCCGCCGACAATCCCGCGATGGATGTTCCACTTGGTGGTCCATTAAGGGGATTCACTACAGGGCTACCAGGTGGTGCACCGGCAGCCGCCGAGGAATTCCCTCCCAAACGTGGGGTTTGTGCTGGGGATGACCCCCTAGAGCCACGCTCACTACTCGGGCGTGAGTGATTTTGGGTAGCTCTCTCTGCCGCCTCGAGTGCTGCCACGAGGGAAGGGGCAGGAGAGAAGCGATGGGCCTCTCGTCGCCCTCGCTCAACACCGTCAGCCATCGCGTGGTGGCTGGTAAAGTGTGAACAATGTGCCTCTAGTCACCTTGGCGGGATGACAAATTAAGCACAAAAATACGTCAATTAAAGGACGTGAGATATTACTGCAGCTTGCCGGAGCTGACAGTATGTATCCCAGATATAGGGTATGGGGCAATGGCCAAGACGCCAACTAATGCGTGAAATTGCAACCCACAAAGCGTTTCCGTTTAAAGCACGCAATATAAGGAGATTCGTTTCCGGACGAATCCCTTAGGTCAACCGGACAAGGCCAGGTTGGGGCATGCAGGAACCGCAATATGGGTAACGGGTATGGGCAGTTAGGATTGTGGGGATCCGACCCCCACAATGAATTACTGCAAGCGGAATTAGTAAGGGTTCCGGCCCTTATATAATTCCGTTGCTGATCCGGATCAGATTACAGAAAAACGGGACGGGATAGAGGCCACTAGGAAAGTTTCCTCCGAGTCCAGTTTAACACGTATGGCTATTTAAAATAGCGCCTTAAGGATTGAGAACGAATGCGAAAGACCTTTGACTTCCTATGCGTCACAGCGCACGATGGTGGCTTAAGAATACTCGTCACACAATACGAATAAGCTCAAACCCGGAAAACCGGTTTCGTATATTACAATGTTACCACACAGATTAAAACACTCAATGCGGGAAGACTTACACCCAGTAGGCGAGGGATTCACACTCGAGCCCACAGGAGATTTACACTCCAGGATTAAGCGATGGTAAATAATCTGTAGAGCAACGTGGTAAATTACGATACAAGGTCCGGATTGCTGGCATAGCTCGTGCCTTCCTATTTTGTCCCTTCGTCCCCGTTGGTGGCTGCGCCTGGCGCTGCCAACCAGGCATGACGTGAGGTCCGCGGGGACGGGCTTCTCGAACCGTCTAGAACACGTTAAAGACCAGTACGGCTAGAGGCCTCTCCTGAAAAATATCCAAATGTCCGTAGGTACCATCATAACGCATGTGCAGTGCCACTTGGCTGTCCGGTAACTCCCGTTCAGGCGCTAGGTCTGCCTACGGCGCAAAGGCCGAGTTCGTCAGCAAAACTTCTACACTTACTTCCACACGGATTGCCTCGGCTGCCAACTATACTATGGCCTCGGCACTGGCGCCGGATTACGGTCGGCGCCGATCGACCGGGACGGATAATTTAATACCACAAATGGCATGTTGCATCCGTGCAACAATTCTCTTGCCCACATCTTGCTAGCACGGTAATTGTTTGAGTCAATCTTTTATGATCCTAATCCAAAGCTTCCGAGTTATGACGTGGTTGTACATGTGCATCACTTGGATTATGGCGATTGCAGACCCAGTCATCAAGTTTCGCATGTACGAGCGCTTGGCTGACCTGGAGCCTGTTGTCTTGTACATGATTGCCCGAATTCTCCCGATTTCTGGCCTGCGCAGGTTGTCTCCTTGATGACGGCGGTGGCGACTGCACCACGATGTCATTTCTTATCGTGGTGTTGTTATGTTGTTGTTATATGGTGGGGGTGGGGTGGGGTGGGGGTGGGGTGGGGGTGGGGGTGGGGTGGGGGTGGGGGTGGGGTGGGGGTGGGGTGGGGGTGGGGGTGGGGTGGGGTGGGGGTGGGGGTGGGGGTGGGGGGGGGGGGTGGGGGTGGGTGGGGGTGGGGGGTGGGAAGTGGGGTGAAGTGGGGTGAAGTGGGGTGAAGTGGGGTGAAGTGGGGTGAAGTGGGGTGAAGTGGGGTAAAGTGGGGTGAAGTGGGGTGAAGTGGGGTGAAGTGGGGTGAAGTGGGGTGAAGTGCGGTGAAGTGGGGTGGGGGTGGGGGTTTCTAACCCCACCCCCATGCACCATATAACAATAACAATGTTGTCATACAAATCTGCAAGAACTACCATATTTGCACTTGATTGATTTAATTTCCAGCGTATTATCGGTTGCACACAGATCAAGTGTCCCTACGCCATGAGCAAACGTGCAGAATAGGTAGCATGCCCCATAGGAGTAATAGGGACATGTATGTATAACATATGTAGGAGTATGACACATAGAGCCCATATGTGCGTAGCCACTACATTCAGGAAGGTGGGACACATAGAAATATACAGTTAGGTGGGACACAGCTTCAAGTTCGGGTAGGTGAGACAGACCTGTATCACAAATGCCGGTAGGTGGGACACCATGTTTTTCCAAATTCAACAAGGTGGGACATAATTTCAGTTAGGTGGGACACCTGAACATGTCCCGCTTTGCTGAATTTGTCCCACCTACCGGAGTTGGAACACTGTTCCACCTACGTGAGCTGCCCCTGTAAGGAAAGTGATTTTTAATGCACGAATAAATGTATAATGCATGCTACATCGCCATCGCTTGGGCGGTGAAAAGACAAGGACCAACCACATGCCCCCACCTACCCTTCGTGCATCCCGCCCTTCCCTAATAAGCACACCTGGAATTGTACTCCAGCACTAGTACAATTTGACTTTTTTTCAACTTTGTTATTTTGTACCTCTCTTAGGTCCAAAGCTAGGAGGTAAGTGTCTCATCATGTTTTGACACCGTTGCACCGTTGCACCATAAAACTACCATTTTATGATTTTGTATGGTGTCACGAGGTAACCTAACGTCCAATACTAATGTTATAATGTCCACAAGCACTGCCTAAAGTGGGGTGCCACTGTGCCACCGTTGCACCGTTGCACCGTTGCACCGTTGCACCGTTGCACCGTTGCACCGTTGCACCATAAAACTACCATTTTATGATTTTGTATGGTGTCACGAGGTAACCTAACGTCCAATACTAATGTTATAATGTCCACAAGCACTGCCTAAAGTGGGGTGCCACTGTGCCACCGTTGCACCGTTGCACCGTTGCACCGTTGCACCGTTGCACCATAAAACTACCATTTTATGATGCTGTATGGTGTCACGAGGTAACATAACGTCCAATACTAATGTTATATTGCCCACAAGCACTGCCCAACGTGGGGTGCCGCTGTGCCACCGTTGCACCGTTGCACCGTTGCACCGTCGCACCGTTGCACCGTTGCACCGTGCCACCGTGACATGTCTTGACACATCATTTTTTGACTTTTCCTACGCAAGTAATGCAAGCACGTGGCAAAATAAAATATTGATGATTACTTGAGACAAATATTGATTGATTATCAGCATTGTCTCCAATGTCTCCTACATGTAACATATGGAGAAGCAAGTACTACGTGATCGCAACCACAATTCCTTTGTTCGCCAACTAATACATCACAGCATAAAAAAGCTGAATAAATGGCTGAAAACTGACAAAGAGGTGCAAACACGATCAATATGAACATGAACCATAATAAACTGGTTCCCCTCGCTCATTTGCATCTTGCGAGTACGACTGATGCCTTTTCCGCGATGGAGGGGCGGTGGGCGGGGGGCGGGGGGCGGGGGCGCTGCGAGCACGCATGCGTTCATCATCAAAGTTGCTGTGAGTCGTGAGACGAGTATGCTGAGTTGCTGCATAATGTCTCTCAGCATAATGTGGCCTATCTGGCTCCCTCATGGCGGCATAACGGTAAGCGCCCTGCAAGGGCTCACCGTGGGCCATATAATAGGAGTCATAAGGCTCGTACAGGCCATGCGATTCATCTTGCCAATCCAGCTTCCTTGCCTCATCGATCGCGGGTGCGCGCGTGCGCGGCTCTGGCTCATCTTGCCAATCCAGCTTCCTTGCCCCATCGATCGCGGGTGCGCCCTTGCGCGGCTCTGGCTCGCGGCTTGCCGGCTGCCATTCTGCCCCCTGCATGCCGGTGAAGCCTTCACGTTGCCGCAATGTGGGAGGCGCAGCAGGAATGGTCGGCCGGTGAAACTCCGTGCCGCGGCTTGAGGTTGGAGCACATTCAACAGGCGTGCATGGCACTCGTTCCCTTTCCAAAGCATCAACCCTCTCCGTCAGGGATTTGACATGTTCCTTCAGCTTCGCAGTCGCGGGGTTCTCTGGGGCGGCAGCCGGCTTTGCACGCGCTGCCAATGATGATTGGCACTTGGGAACCTTTGCATTCAAATCAGCGATCTGCATAGCCACAGACGGCGGCGCCTTCTTCCTCCCTTGCTTCGCTTGAAACCCCACCCAGTCCTTCAGCTCTGCGATTGCTGCCTGTGCTGCTTGCAACCCCTGAGTAAGGGGCGCTAGCCACCCTGCCGGGGGAGCTGCCGGGGGAGCTGCTGGCATCGCACTCTCGGACGGTGCTGACTTTCCTGCGCGAGGCGGCAGTGCCTTCCCGCCCTGGTATTCAAGCTGGCGTGCAGGGCGCAAGCTCCGCTGGACCCCCCCCCCCGCCGCCTTCAAGGCGCGCTTCTTGGGCTTGACGGGTGATGTTTGTTCCTCGCTGCCATCGTCACCCCCCCCTTCCCCATCATTGTGCTCCTCCTCCACCTCCTCTTAATCGTCCAGGTCATAGCTGGCATCGCCCCCGCTTTCATCTTCATCTTCATCTTCATCGGATGGAGCAGGCGGGACGACAGCGAGCACCTGAATTGTAAACATGCACGCATACAGAAATTGACATTTTACATCAACAATACTTGGAAATTAATGTTTTATGGTGCTTACAAATAGAGTGCTCCTGATGGTGTCTTCTAGTATGCACATTGATCATATGCGCCAGTGTGGTTTGCGCTCGGCTGCGGTTGGATTGCGCATGGCATGTTCTAGCGTATGAATGTCAACAATGCAAAACCGATCTGAGATACTTACAATTAAGATAGCCCTGCCCGGTGGTCTTGTTGGTCGCGCTCCTTAACTGGTTGATGCGCGACTCCTGGCGGGTAAACACTGACGTGATGTCCGCCATGGCATCCGCCAAGGTAGTACTCGAATTGCAATGTAATTCGGCGGTGGCGACAGGGTCAACCGTCAAGTTATATGGTCGGCACCACGCTACACGGATTTCACCGGAGGCGAATGAGGTAACCTTCCATTCTCCTTCCTCGCAGCTGTAAATGGGACGCACCAACGCCACAAAGGACTGGTACTCATGGCCAGTGCTGGCTGCCCTCACACAAGCGAGTCCGAGGATGACAAGCCGCACAGCAGTGTTGCCCGTGGGAGTGGCACGCAGGTCACGCATTAGCTCAGGATCCGCATGACTGCAGATGTCACCGATGGAGAACGACGTCACCTTGGCGGTGCTACGAGAGCCAGCCTTTTTGCACGAAACATACAGCGGAGGCCAGTCACTCTTGGTGTCTAGTTGGGCCAGGGAATCCTTTTCATCAGACAGCGTGTAGAAGTTGTGAGCTCGTGTGATGTTGTGCTCTGGAACGGTTATCTGAGGAATACCGTTGATGAACCTGCTGTTGGTTGGAAAACCCTTGCCCACGTCGAGCATGTGAAGCACAACTGGCTTGGCCGCAGTAGCACCCCGGGATGCAATCGAGAGGCTGCCGGCTCCCTTCACGAGCACCCCCAAATATCCCAGATACTTGACGAGGCACTTCTGCGCAACTGGGTCCTGCGATGGTGCCTGTTGCAATTCAAGAGCAATAGCACAAGCAATGTCATGATTCCAAACGCCAAGAACTGCACTTATTGTAATATTCCTTTGGTAAAATGCAGTTCAAGAGCAATAGCACAAGCAATGTCATGATTCCAAACGCCAAGAACTGCACTTATTGTAATATTCCTTTGGTAAAATGCAGTTCAAGAGCAATAGCACAAGCAATGTCACATGATTCCAAACGCCAAGAACTGCTCTTATTGTAATATTCCTTTGGTAAAATGCAATTCAAGAGCAATAGCACAAGCAATGTCATGATTCCAAACGCCAAGAACTGCACTTATTGTAATATACCTTTGGTAAAATAACAGCCGGATTTCCCCTGTCATAAATTTACCTGAGATTTCCCAGTGACACGGTCGGCTTCATCATCCGAAGCACCAGAGGCAAGTATTCTCTCAAGTTCATTCACTGCGCCCTTGTGATACACGGCCGCTTGCATTTTCTTCCTTTCTTCATAATCTACACCTGTCACGGATACAGGGCCTGTATCATTTGTCTGCTTCTCTTGCCCCGGTGGTGCATGGCCGGGATCCATTGTGTCTGGTGGGGCTACTGCGTCCTTTTCCATCGCTGGTGCTTTCCGATATCCCCTACATGTAAAGACCAAATGGTGGTGGCACGGAGTACAAAATTAATGGTGGTGGCACGCCGCCATTGTTGTTGTTGTTGTTGTGTCCCACGCCGCACACCGGTGGAGTACAATTTGGTGGTGGCACGGTGTGCCGGTGCAACGGTGCAACGGTGCAACGGTGCAACGGTGCAACGGTGCAACGGTGCAACGGCCAGTGATTGGCCCGTTGCTGATTTTGTGATATGCGCCTAGTAAAAATTGGCCGCAAATCTTGTGCCCACGTGCGGCCGGACGAATTTGCGGCCAATTTTTACTAGGCTGCATGTCAGCAAATCAGGAACGGGCCAATCACTGGCCGTTGCACCGTTGCACCGTTGCACCGTTGCACCGTTGCACCGTTGCACCACCAAATTTTACTCCAGAATGCCCTGTCTTTACATGTAAATGATAATTATGATAATGAACCAGCGATGGAAGCACCAGCGATGGAAGCGATGGAAGCACCAGCGATGGAAAGGGACACCATGGATCCCGGCCCTGCACCACCGGGGCAAGAGAACCTGACCATGGATACAGGCCCTGTATCCGTGGAGACAGGTGTAGATGATGAAAAAAAAAAAAAGCAAGCGACCGTATAATATTACGCAGTTCCTAAAGCCATGAAGGGCCTGGGCATTATGGAGCCCGATGCGGGGGCGCAGGTTTTTTGAATGCTATTCTCGCTGCTTGTCCTGGTGGTCGTGTTGCTCGTCATGGCGAGACGAGGGCTCCGTCTTAGCGCTGCCGCCGTCTTAGCGAAATGCACCACGGATGCGTCCTGTGCTGCGGCACTTAGCAGGGACTGGGACTGTGGGTGTGGCCGCCATTGTTTGCGAAGCGTGCATTTCGAGGAGATAAGAGCGATGAGGGCAGACTTTTGGTCCAAGCCGAAGCAGGCGGATCGGAAACATTTGATATCGAACCAGCTTTACCAAGCGGGTCAGAAAGAAGATGAAATTCCGGGGAGCTTGCGTCACAAACGCAGTCGAGACGAGGGCTTCCTTTTCGCAGTGGATGGCTACGTTACTTACCCAGCTGACAGGCATCAGCCAGAGTCGGCAACCCCGTTTCGGCATCGCATGTGTGAAGCCGCTTTCCGCCGTGCTTTGTATATCAACCCCAATATGTGGCACGCGGCTGTCAAGGAGACAACCCGCCCTCGACCTTTGCCTGGCGATCGTGATTTGGAGTCCGGCTTGGGTAGCACTGCTGGACGGCGCATTGGGGTATCCCGGTCATTGTCTGCCAAGATTGGGGAGGCCAAGGCGCTTTGTGAGCTGTGGATTCGGCGTTGGTTCTGCCCAGCAGTTGAGAAGGATCCCCGGGATGGCGCCAGCATCATTGAGCAACCGTGCAAGAAGACTTTATACTCGGACTACACTGCAGAGCAGCAGGACTACGGAACACCTGTAGTTAGCATTTCGCTTTTCAGGACAATTTTTGAAGCAGTGAGAGTAAGCATGCGAGTCCGGATTGAGAAATATCGCACGAAAATTATGGGTGAGTGCTCCCGCTGCCGGAAGTTAAAGGATGCCATCTTGTCTTATCGGACCACTGACCGGGCCCGGTGGGAGGCTTTCAAAGAGAAGTTAGCTGATCACACCGACTTCTTTAATGGGGAACAGATGGCTTACCTGCAACGAAGGTTTGAGGGCGCCAAGCACTATTTTGTTTCCATAGTCATCGATGGTCTGGCGAAAATGAAGACGGCGGTTCCAACCAGGGGCAGCGCCTCGAAAGAGTGGCTTAGCAGCCGCAAGCTACATATACCCTACCAGCTGGTTTGCTCGATTTTGCACGGAGTGAGGACGTACTTCTGGGTGATTATGCCTTGGGTAGCCAATTCTGAGGTTTCTGGTAATTCAGGGCGTGTCACTGCGACGCTGCTCACACACCAATTGTTGGAAGTGGTGGTTGAGCGACCATGGGAAAGGTCCCACAATCCTGAGATCCGCGAGTTTGGCCTTGCCACGACACTCGTCCTTCAAGTGGACGGGGGTGGGGACAACATGAATAGCGAGCTATTGGGCTTTCTAGCGGTTCTCATTAACCGCCGTCTCTTTTCTCTCATCAGGGTGTGCCGCCTGCCCCCGGGGCACACCCATAATGACGCTGATCAGAGATTTGGTTGGTTTATCCGGTGGTACAACGGGATGAAGAACCGCGTGTCAGATCTCGCACCGGTGCTCATGCTGACATTTCAAGATGTGTTGCAAGGGCTGACGCGTGCCTTTGCACACTTCAACGAGCAAGGCCCATCCGGGAGCATGGCGACAATAAGCCCACTGCCGCCATCTGCCAAGGTTGGTTTTCTTTAAAATTCTATGAATTTCTTCCGGGTTCTTCTTCTTTTCCATATGTAGCATGCCAATCTCGCCCCTGTGATTTATCATTCTCTGAGAATATATACCCATACATTCTACATATATTTATAGGGTACATGATTTTATATATATAGAGCGTGTTTGTAGGTGGGGGCTTTGTCATTTAGCATGCCATAGTTAACCAATAATCACCTTGCTTACTCGCCTCTTATTGCAACTGTTTGTTCTATGCTTGTTGCTTGCAGCTCGTCAATGCAGCGCTGGACTTCACAACGTGGCTTCGAGGCTGCATGGACCCAGATCTTGGGCGTTGGGTCAAGTCTGCTGACGTGGTTATGGACGCGTCAACCAACCAACCTGTGGTGGAGCATCGGCCGGTCAGCAAGATATTTGATATCGAGCTATTCGGCCATCACGATGAAGGGGCAGGGGCGGACGTTGGTGATGACTGCTTTTTGCGCTACCGACTTGCCACGGCAGAGGCGTTAGCTGATGTGCCCGCCAACTGTTGGAGGCCTCTTGGGCCGAACGAGGAGCCATGCGACATGGTTACTGTCTCTTCGAAGCGTGTGAGTGATGGCAAAGAGCTCCGCGGCGTGCTAGTCATGGAGGCGACCAAGGCGCCCAAGGGCAGCCCAGGTGTTGCCGCGTTTGCGGATTGGGATGGCGATCGCGCAATCCGCCGTCATTGCTCTAAACTCAACCGAGTGTTTCCAGACATCATGACGGATGCAAAGCAAGCAGAGATCAACGAGGAGATCCGCGGCTTCCCCGCTGAGCCGGAGCAAGTGGAAGAAGAAGCGTCGGTGTTTGACCGCATGATCCAAGCTCTGACGGAGTGCAGGGAGCAGAAAAAACACAAGCCCCTCCCTTTTTGCCTCCACAGTGCAGGGGATCAGGCGGTGATGCGGGCTGCCCGTGCTTTGGAAGCGCCGCTGCACCCAATTATCAGCCATGCAGGCCACCGCCGGCATGAGGTGCAAACTGCCATTCACCGGGCGCGACGCGAGGCTGAGCGCCTGCCGGCCGCATCTGCCACGCCTGCCACGCTTGCCTCCAATCCTCCTACTGGAGTTGCCTCCAATTCTCCTGCGGATGCCACCGGTGGTGCACGGACCATTGCGACTGCGGATCATATTTTTTCCGTAAATCCCGGCATTATCTCCCGCGGAGACTTTCTCATCATCAAGAGACCTGCGGTGACGTGCGGGGAAGGCATGCCCTGGCCAGAGGAGCTCTTGGTGAAGTTCATGGATGCGTCTACTGTTCGTTCACGCGGGACTCTGACTGTTTCCGTGTTTTACTCACCCTCCTGGGAAGGGCAGTTTAACAAGCTCTCGCTCGCAGGCGGTGGGCCGGGCCTGACGGTGTCGGCATCGGAAATCATCGTTCAACACTGAACAGTTGGTGCATCAGGGCAGGCTGTCCACACTCCGTCGCTGACAGCAGCACGTAAGCTATCTCGTGCAACCCTCCAGGCCTTAGATGACCATCCACACGTGCACTTTGCTGGTTTTCAAACGCAGCAAGCTGCTGCAGCGACGTCAAAAGCTGCATGTGCGGCACACTTTGTTGAGCACGGGCTGCATGCGCTGAAAGGGAGAAGGCTGTGCGCCTTGTGGGGTGCTGCCAAGACCCGTTTTCACGGGTGGGTCACAGAAGTACATGAGAATGGCGGGGCTTTGAAGATCGAGACGGTTTGGTCCGACGGCAAGGGAGCGACGTACACCACGTTGGAGGAAGTCTTAAAGTTCATCTGCGGGTGCCCTCATGCGGCTAATGCCTTTGGCCGCGAAAAGTTTTTTCAGGATGGTGCCGCGGCCGACGCTGAGACGGGGGCGGAAGAGCCCCAACTTTCTTTTGTTTGTGAGAGTAGCGAGAGTAGCGATGATGAGGAGGAGGAAGCATGGGAATGATGGGGAATGTGTGAAAGCTTCGATAGGAGTAAAGGCGTCTCTTTGTCCTGTCAAGCATGCTAGTCTTGTTGCAAGAATGAAGCCCAACATGCCAACTGTCCATGCATGGTCATGTTGCATAATGGTGGGCATAAGATACATGTGTTTGCTAGTGGCCATGTTTTTCACAGAAATGGATTTACGTTCAGTATGTGATTCAATGACATGTGATTATTTTGGTTGATCCATGCAATATACCCCATGATAACCAATGCACGTGCAAAGATGTGTGTTTATATGCAATTTGAGGTGCAACGGTGCAACGGTGCAACGGTGCAACGGTGCAACGGTGCAACGGTGCAACGGTGCAACGGTGCAACGGTGCAACGGTGCAACGGTGCAACGGTGCAACGGTGCAACGGTGCAACGGTGCAACGGTGCAACGGTGCAACGGTGCAACGGTGCAACGGTGCCACGGTGGCACGGTGTCATGAGCATCTAGGTAACCCTTGCATGACCCATCCACCTACATAAAACCCATGGATAACAATTGCATGTGCAAAGGTGTGTGTTTATATGCAATTTGAGGTGCAACGGTGCAACGGTGCAACGGTGCAACGGTGCCACGGTGCCACGGTGCCACGGTGGCACGATGCCACGATGCAACGGTGTCATGAGCATGTCTAGGTAACCCTTGCATGACCCATTACCCTTGATAAATCCCAATGGATAACCATTGTATGTGCAAAGGTGTGTGTTTATATGCAATTTGAGGTGCAACGGTGCAACGGTGCAACGGTGCAACGGTGCAACGGCGCCACGGTGGCACGGTGTCATGAGCATCTAGGTAACCCTTGCATGACCCATCCACCTACATAAATCCCATGGATAACAACTGCATGTGCAAAGGTGTGTGCATATATGCAATTTGAGGTGCAACGGTGCAACGGTGCAACGGTGCAACGGTGCAATGGTGCAACGGTGCAACGGTGCAACGGTGCAACGGTGCAACGGTGCAACGGTGCCACGGCCGCCGACGAACTTTTTTTTCCTCAAAGACTTTAGTTGAAACTTTAAATGCATGAAAATGCAACTTTCAAAACTGAAGTACAATTTGAAAAATGTAGTACAATTCCAGGTGTGCCTAGGGCTTGACGAGGCACAACCATGTGCCCCCACCTACCCTTTGTGCGTCCCTCCCTTGACAAGAAACAAGCACGTGCACCTATCTAACCTTTGTGCATCCCTTCCTTGGCAAGGAACAAGCACACCCACCCACCTACTCCACATGCATCCCTCCCTTGACAAGGAACAAGCACGATCACCCAGCTACCCACTAGCACGGCAGCAAGGCAGACCTTACAATGGCAAGTGATGTTTATCGGTAGAAACTGTTAGACAACTAGCAAACGAGCCAGCCGGTTAAGAGCAGGGCACGCATGCAAGGAATTTGTCGTTGCCTATGTCTACGCTTGTGTTTGTCACTGCAGTTGAAATCTGCATTTGCATCAGCAGGCCCGATCGAACCCCATGTCGCCACCCGCATTTCCACTTATACTTCACGGCCCCTTATTCTTCTCTTGTGCCTGCCTTTGCCCTAACTGTTACCCTAGCATCTGCCCTTGCCCCTATCCTTTGATCCCCAGTGTTTGCCGTTGCCCTCATCCTTCCCCTAGTGCCTGCCCTTGTCTTCATCTTTTCCCTGGTGCCTGCCCTTGCCCTTGTCCGTTCCCTCGTGCTTGACTTGTCCTAATCTCTTTCCCTTGCGCCTGCCCTTGCCCTTATCCGCTTCCCTTGTGCCTGCCCCTGCCCTTGTCATTTCCCTTGAGCCTGCCCTTTTGGCAAGCACAAGTGCCTTTGTCCTTTCCTTGGCCTTGTGCTTGCTCTTCCAGTTTCCCTTTCCTTTGCTCGTGCGGTTGCCTTTGCTCTTACTCGGGTGCTTGCCCTTGCCGTTTGCAAGCTGCATTATTGTCTTAGCAAGCTAGCAAGTGCAAACTGGCACTGAGCCAGGAATGCAAGCAAAGCAGCCAGTGTGAATAAGGATGGACGGGAACAATAGAAAGCTACAGGTGGCAACGGTGCTAGAGCTCATGGCAACAAGGTGGTCCCATTCTTGCTGCGTTGGGTGCGTTGCGTGGGTGGGATATTGCGATAGGGGGACATTCTTGCCTTGGTTGTGTTTTCACATGCACCCGGTGCTTGAATTTATGCGTGCAAGGGTGGCTGGTATCCCAACCAACAGCCCAAGAGGAAAAAGAGTGCTTAGAAAGCAAGAATGACTTTATGTTGGTAATAGCAGTGGTGGCGGCAGCAAAAACTGTTGTTGTAGATGCAAGCTACAACACTGCTGATGGTTTCTCACACTAATGTGGATAATGATAATGCATGCCACTTAACGGGACCATATAAACCACAAGAAGAATAATCGTGAGAGCAAAAGAAAGAGGAGTACAAAACGGCCGGCTTACCTAGCTACAGCAAAAAAATTGCATGAAAAACAAGATAACTCACCTTTGTCGCAGCAGTGACCATATCAGACAGCTCACAAAAACTTGTTGATCCTTGAAACTTCCTGCTTGAAGGCAGCCACCAAGGGTCTGGATTTTTCACCCCAGTCCTTCTCAACAGCCAAGGGAAAGGGAAAGAGAGAGGAGGGGTGCGGGAGGGACAAGAGAGCGGGGGGTGGGAAGGGAGAAAGAGAGAGAGAGAGAGAGAGAGAGAGAGAGAGAGAGAGAGAGAGAGAGAGAGAGAGAGAGAGAGAGAGAGAGAGAGAGAGAGAGGGAGGGAGGGAGAGAGAGGAGAGAGAGGAGAGAGAGAGGGGAGAGAGAGGGGGGAAAGAGAGGGGGAGAGAGAGGGGGAGAGAGAGGGGGAAAGAGAGGGGGAGAGAGAGGGAGAGAGAGGGGGGAGAGAGAGGGGGGAGAGAGAGGGGGAGAGAGAGGGGGAGAGAGAGGGGGGAAAGAGGGGGGAGAGAGGGGGGAAAGAGAGGGGGGAAAGAGAGGGGAGAGAGAGGGGGAGAGAGGAGAGAGAGAGAGAGAGAGAGAGAGAGAGAGAGAGAGAGAGAGAGAGAGAGAGAGAGAGAGAGAGAGAGAGAGAGAGAGAGAGAGAGAGTAGGAGAAGTGCGGGTGGGGGTGGGAGAGGTGGGATGGAAGATTCACTGCGTTAGCAGGCGACTACACTGCTACAATGACACAAAACCACGGAGCTAGGCCCTTAACTCCATCAGATCAGAGTGAAAACCCATGTTGAAACTGGGACAAATGCCATTAGAATGTTACTATGACCGTGGCTAGTAAACGTGAATTGACACCCAGGTTGTGACTTCAACGATTGGAGGCAACCTTGCCAAGTCTCCCAAATGCAGTCGGCTAGACAAGCTTCACAAAAAACGCAGCAAACATGTTAACGTTGCTAATATTCCAACGACGCGCATCCGCAGTTCGGCTGCCAATGAAGTCTTCTTGGTCGCCAGCTGTGCACAGAGGAGTAACCGCTAGAGACGCCAATTTGCGAACAACTCATTACAATTACAAAGCGCAGGAAGCAGATGGCTATGCATCAACAATTACTTCCGCTCGCCCTCGTATTTAGCCAGGTCTATCTGCCCAAACTGGGTAAATGTTTTGCGATCGGTGAAATTGGCACTCTAGTGACTTACTTTCCCAGAAAGTGTCCATTCACACGACAACCGACTCACGCTCACACGTCGTGAGGAGTTGCCGATAGGATAAAGAAGCCGAACGATGAATTGCTGTACATAAATGCCACGCTAACGGCGTCGTGAACTGACTTCTTGCAATCACGATTAAAGTGCCCGGCCCAACAACAAATTGGCGACACACGACCCCGCAACTGGAAAAGAATTCTGGCCACATTGATATACATCGGTTTGATAAAGTAAAACCTCGCATTCGGTTCTGGCTAGCCTCAAACGCATGCGCCTTGAAACCTTTATCCTCCTGGCGGCCACAGTTTCTCGGTTCTCTTGTTCCGTTGGTCGCGCCGCTAGCGTGCCAGCCGCTCCAGTCCCTAAAATTCAAATTCGTGTTGTTCGAGAAAACGTTGTCGGGTCGGCGACGGCACGATGCCGGGCCGGGCTGCATGGGCCATGGAGGGTGGTGGTACACAAATACCGTACAGGTGGTACACAACTGCAGCCAGGACAACCGCCGGGCGCTGCGTACCTGCCGTGGGAAGGAGGGGGGTGGTACACAGATACCGTACAGGTGGTACACAACTGCAGCCAGGACAACAGCCGGGCGCTGCGTACCTGCCGTGGGAAGGAGGGGGGTGGTACACAAATACCGTACAGGTGGTACACAACTGCCGCCAGTACAACAGCGGGTCCTGCCGTGGGAAGGAGGGGGGTGGTACACAACTACGGTATACCGGCCTAGTACAGCCCGATGTAATTCCCGAGGGCCCACCTCTTAATCCCTACATGTAAAGACCGACGGGCATAATCAACGACCTATATTACCATGCAATAGCCGCCGCATATCAAACAGGTCGTATTCATGACGCCCGTCGAGGGCGATGACGGTGACGCCGTCACCGTCATCGCCCTCGACGGGCCAACATCTAAACTCTTCTCAACAATCTATATTACCAATAGCCGCCGCCTATCAAACAGATCCTATTCATCGCGCGCGTTAACGCCCCGTCATCGCCCCGTCATCGCCCCGTGATCGCCATGCCGAGGGCCAACCTCTTAACTCTTTATTCGGAGTAATAGTCAACGACCTATATTACCAATAGCCGCCGCATATAAAAAAGGTCGTATTCACGACGCCCGTCGAGGGCGATGACGGTGACGGCGTCACCGTCATCGCCCTCGACGGGCCAACATCTAAACTCTTCTCTTAATCAACAAACTATATTACCAATAGCCGCCGCCTATCAAACAGATCCTATTCATCACGCGCGTCAACGCCCCGTCATCGCCCCGTGATCATCGCCATGCCGAGGGCCAACCTCTGAACTCTTTATTGGGAGTAATAGTAAACGACCTATATTACCAATAGCTGCCGCCTATCAAACAGGTCCTTTCCATCACGCCCGTCGAGAGCGATGACGGTGACGGCCGTCACCGTCATCACCCTGCCGGCATTGCCATACAAGAAGAAGCTCTCGATCCTAGGTATAGACTACCTCGGGTATCATCATCGTAATTGCTAGCATCGAGATCATTCAAACCTACCGACGATGGCCATCTGCAAAAGAAAAATGTCGACCAACAGACAGGACCTATCGCCGGGAACCCTCAAGGCAATAAGGGCGAGACAGGCTTTCACCGTAAAGTTGTCCACATCGTGCTAAGGAATTTGTGCTAATCTATGAGTACCTATATGGACACTTTGTCGCATTTTTTACATGGCAAATAAGCGATGTATGTGTCATGTAGGCTGCCATTGGTGCATGCATGCATGGGCCAGCAATGATGGTCAGAGGTACATTGTGCCTATGAGATAACCATCGATTTGTTGATCAGCAAGTGATTCATTACGTGAGACAACAATATGTTTGGGGGCTAAGCTTCTTACATTCCAAGTCACATGGCCCGCCATCATTGTTTTCTTATGTGTTTAAGGTTAGGGCTCTGTTCATGACTGAACGTCATGAACGCGCTCTATTCATGACATTGATTAATTGATTTTAATTAGTCTCATGTCCATGTTGGGGGACCGGGATCTCTGAATTCCCCAAAGAAGATATAGTGGAAGTCACCCCAAGACGTCAATATCCGTCAAGACGTCAATAACTACATGTATGTCCACAGCTCAGCTAGTAGTCTAAAATATGGGCCTCGAGCTAATCTTGCACGCAAGCAATGCCTATCATCAAGGATTAATTAATGCCTATCAACAAGGAGACAATCATGCTTGTTAAATTTCCTAGGACCCACAACTGGGGGGTCGTAGTCTTTGACAATGTCCGCCTGGGCAACGCTACTAATCCTACATATCCGAGGTCCCATGTCTGAATAAGAGGGGTTGAGCGGATGACGCCAACAGTGTCTGTGCTCTGCATGTCAGCTAAAATCATATAGCGGAGACAAACATATGGCGGTATGTCCAATGTTGGCCACTGCGTCGCCTAACAGGTACGTTCTTACATGGTCGGCAAGGGCCTGACCATGTAAGAAGATATCTCCCTGGCTGGCCAGTCCACAAGGAACCAGTAGGGACCTCATCTGAATCAACCTGATTTATTAACTAACTACTTAATTCATTTATTAAACTCATGCCCCCATTAGGGAGTCAAGGAGCATAAGTTAACCCCGATTCATTCATTCATTCATAATTAAACACGTGCTCCCGTTGGGGAGTCACGGAGCACCGAAGTGCTTTTAATCCCTGTGTGTGCACAACAGGAGAAAGGGCAGAGACCCCCAGTCTTCTTCATGCCTAAGCCATGCCACAGCTGCATTCGGGAACGCTAGCTAAACGGACACGCTAACGATCCGGCAATCTGTGGGTGCAATAAGACCCATGTGAGCATGGCATAACACTAGGAGCGTGGGCAAGTAATCTCATCATAGCCAGGACGTAGCATGGCTGTACTAGGACTATACTGCTTTGGTATCCACATCAAAGCCATCAAGGTCCATGCCCTTCTCTAGAAGAGAAGTTATTTTGGCAATCTTTGGTGAAGGCTTGAGCTTCTTTACAATATCTTGAAGCTCTTGAGGATTGCCCCTCTTGCCGAGCTGAGTGTTCAACCTGGACAACCCCTCCTCAGCCTGTCTTCCTTGGGCTGGTATTTTCCCATCAGTCTCCAAGGGCATTGGCTTATCACCAGGGTAATTGAATCCAATCTTTGGCTGTTCAGACTGAAATATGTTATCCACCTGCCCAGGGGTCTCAAGCCCATGTTCCAACGGCCGGAGCTTCCGGTGCTGATCAGACACCCTATTATCCAACAAGTCAGCTTCAAATATATCATCCTGTGATATCCCAGTCAATGTCTTAGGCTGAGCTTGCTGAGTAGTAGGCTCCAGTTGATGGGAGGCCGCCCTTTCTGGTAGTTGGAGTTCAGCCTGTTCACTGGCCAAAGGTGGACAGGAAAGATTGGGAGATCCAGATGCCTCTTCAGGGGCCATATTCACCAGGGGATTTTCTTCATTAACTTGAACGTTCATTGGATCTCTCTTCAATCTATTCCAAGCCAGATGATAAGTGGTACCATTCCAGACCACATCAGCAGTTTTCATCTCCGGGTCAACTGAGGTTATGGTCCCTGGACCCTGCCAATAACCGCGTTTACCAGGAGCATTTTCTTTGTGGAAGATCACCTGGTCTCCCACCTTAAATTTTAATGATTCTCCCCTCTGTTTATCCTTTTCACAGAGGTGAGCATACTGTGTCCACCTCTGCTTACTCCATGTCTGCATGATGTCATCAGGGTAGAGGCCACCTGCTAGTCCAGCCATGGAACACCACGCACTATATAAACCCATATAGATAGGTATGTGCTTTATCTTAGTCCGAGAAGCGGAATTTAGTCGCCAACTGCCGCGGTTACCTGAGCGACACTCATCGATGCAGAGCTCACCTCAAGGAGCTCTTGACGAACCAAACCCGTGTTTCCAGAGAAGGAGGTGCCGCGGAGGTACCTCGTGTCGCCATGGTGATGGAGCAGCAAAGGGAAATCTTCTGCTACAACTGCGGGCAGCCCGGGCACACACGCCGCGCATGTAAGGGTAAGGTTGTCGCTAATTCTGAGTCCTTCCCTCCTTGCACTTTTTGTAACAAGACTAACCATCTGGCTAAGGATTGCTACTTTCACAAGTGCAAGTCTTGTGCCAGTCCTGGTCATGTTGCGTCTGCCTGCAGGAGCAAGGCTGGCGCTGGACCTAAGGATACCCAGATGGAAGTGCTCAAGCTGCTGCAGCAGATCTCCCAAGCCGTCAAGAGCGGTGCCCTTCGTGGTGGTGACGCTTCTCAGCCGCGTGGTGGTGACGCTTCCCACCCGCGTGGTAGTGATGCTTCTCAGCCGCGTGGTGGCAGTAGCTCTCATGGCCGCAAGAGGAAGCAGCAGCAGAAAAACTAATAACTCAGTTGCCCAAGAGAGTAACTGAGGAGAATGCCCCTACGGTTAAAGGTCAACTGGGTTGGCTGGCTGCCACAACTAACCCTGACCTGGCAGTACAGAGTAGGATGCCAGACTCTGTTATTGTAGGAGAAGGAAGGAGGCGCCTGGAAAGCTGCCTCAATGAATCTCCTGACTTGGTGTTGTCTGGTGTAGACTGGCATATTAGGCGTATCATCATAGACGCCTACACAGATGCTAGCCAAGAGTCTAGATCTGCCAACAAGACTGGTGCCAGAGCCGGATGCCTGATCACCATCAGGAATGAAGGCAAACAGCCCTCGTTGGTATACTGGTCCAGTAACCTTCAGAGGAGGCGGTTTGCTGGCATTGACTCAGCCGAGTGCAGGGCATACGCCATGTGCATTCGCGACGCCATGTACATAAGAGAGCTACTCTTATGGTGTCTGAGTCAGATAAGACCTCAACCTGTGATTGATGTCAGGGTTTATTGTGATAATAAGCCCGTGGTCTCTTTTATCAAGAATGAGAGGGCCACTACTACTGACTTGGACTACCTTGTGGCAAAAGAGTTGTCCAGCCACTGTATGACCATACATCTGCCAGGACATTCAAATCCTGCTGATGCTATGACCAAGCTTCCACGACTGGCCCTTAATGGGTACCAGTTGCTGCGGTCCATGATGACTGGGAAACCCTTGTCATAAGGAGTAATCTGGGAGCCTGAGCCTAATGCTCCTCCTGTAGGTTTTTATCCCCCTGGAGGTTTTGTCCTCTCTGGAGAAGAGGTTTTCCTTCAGATTTGGGTTTTCCTTACAGCAGGTTACACCAACCATGCAATGATGAGATGCAAGCTCCATAAGACCCAAGTGAGTCTCCATTGCCCTCACATGTGAAAGTGAACTGGCCAGGTGCGGCCGAACATCAATGAATACATCTAAGCCTCATCACTTTCACAAAGGAAAGAATGGCTGGAGTTGGTTGGAGATCAATCTAGGGTCCTCAGAGATAGAGGATCTTGTACAGATTACTACAATATACTTTATTGTAGTATTGGACCAATGGCTATACTTCACTAGTATCAGCCAGTGGGATAACGCCACGTAGAATGTGTGGGCGTCTCCCTGGCCTCCACGTCACCGGCTGGTCTAGGGCCGGTGTAGTCCTGTCAAGAGGACTGAGCCGACTATCGTCCAATCATATGCGCATCCATGCCTTGGAACCTTCTTGAGGATTCTAGAAGTATCTAACACGCGGCATGCACTGAACTACATGGAATGCATGTCCACGTAGGATTCAGCAAGACTGATGAAGGTGCCAAGCGCAACAAGTTCTTATGCGCAACGAAGACGAATTATGAACAACAGCAATAACGTATGAGAACAATAAAGATAACGTTCATTCCATGCTTTCTGATTTCCATCGCATTCCGTTTATTTGCAACTTATACCCCGATCAATGGATGGGTGGATGGATGGATGGATGGATGGATGGATGGATGGATGGATGGATGGATGGATGGATGGATGGATGGATGGATGGATGGATGGATGGATGGATGGATGGATGGATGGATGGATGGATGGATGGATGGATGGATGGATGGATGGATGGATGGATGGATGGATGGATGGATGGATGGATGGATGGATGGATGGATGGATGGATGGATGGATGGATGGATGGATGGATGGATGGATGGATGGATGGATGGATGGATGGATGGATGGATGGATGGATGGATGGATGGATGGATGGATGGATGGATGGATGGATGGATGGATGGATGGATGGATGGATGGATGGATGGATGGATGGATGGATGGATGGATGGATGGATGGATGGATGGATGGATGGATGGATGGATGGATGGATGGATGGATGGATGGATGGATGGATGGATGGATGGATGGATGGATGGATGGATGGATGGATGGATGGATGGATGGATGGATGGATGGATGGATGGATGGATGGATGGATGGATGGATGGATGGATGGATGGATGGATGGATGGATGGATGGATGGATGGATGGATGGATGGATGGATGGATGTCAGGCTTGTCTTACATGATGCAGTGGAACTTTGGTGCTGGAGGGTTAATTGTGGCCCGGTCTGGTTTAGCTTCAGTGCTCTCATGCGGCCTTCATTTGTAATTATTTGAATGCATGCCCATTGGGCCATGCATAGTGTATATTTTTTACGCATGCACGCCCATTATGTATCGCTGGGTCCATCCCATCAATGCTTGTTTATTGCCAGGTCTGGTGTAAGTAAGTTAGTACTTGCGTGTCATGCGCATGGGCATGTTTAGAGTACTATGCTAATCTCTTTAGAAACATAATTACACGGAAGTTACAAATCTCATCTGCATCATGCCCCAAGACACTACATTAAAGAATCAAATAAAATTATAACATGCCTCCGTTGGGAGATCATGCAGCACATGCATATTCCTTGCTGAATGGGTAGAGGTGGGTCAAGCCGCGACATCGAAATAAGCTAACTCTAAGCTATCTAGTCTACAAAATCCTAACTACACTTCTCCCCAAAGCGCCCCTTCCGCTTTGGGGGAGGGGGCTTACCCACATGGGCTGGCGTGTGAGCCGGGACATTGGTCTTCCACCTCTTCTTGTTCTGCATAGGAACAGAGAGCGAAGAAATGCGGTGTGGGGACCCCTTCTCGTGGTAATGCGTTACATGTACTCCCCACCGGGCTTTGCTCTTCATGGGTTCATAAAGACAACAATTATTCAGTAAGAATTTAATAAATTAGGAACATATATCCGTTGGGAGTCACTGTTACACATATACCTGAAAAGGGGCATATGATTTTAAATACATTCTGAGCTACAACCTGCACGTGCATGGGTTTAGTTAACTGGCACCTATACTAGAGGCCTGACATGGGGTGGAGCTTCAGTGCTTCCCCGCCTTCTCCTTCTCCCACACTGGGTGCTCCGCGTCCTTCTTCTCCGGCCCTGCCCATGGGTGCACCGGCCCCGCCTCCTCCTTCTCCTCACGGGACGATTCGCGCTCCACGCATGGCTGCAGCATCAGTTAGCACGGGCAAGACATAGCAGTAACCGCGCTATGGCTGTTCTAGCACCAGCCTAGCAGACTGCCATGATCACTCAGCAAACCCACGACAGCTAAACCCTTGGCTGTCACAACCAGTCCATGCATCATTAAGTATGGGTACAGGGAAAGCTTCCCGCATATCCATGGCCATATGGATGGCAGCAACACAACGACTTGCCCCCTAGCCCCCCGTGCACACACAAAAACGTGGGTCGTGGCTTCCACGCCCCATCCGCCATGCATGACAGCGCGTACCTTACTCGCATTCACACCGGGCTGCATCCCAGCGCCGTTGCTGTCCCCATGTGACACGTCGGCTGATTAAGCAGATACACAGCAGAGTCTGATGTAAACCGCTAAACCCCAAACCCATGCAGACCACAGTCAAGGACGCGTGCATGTCAAGCCATGCCAATTGTGAACCGTACAGCAATTTACTTTTCAAGCCTGAAGAGGTGGATAGCAGATACTAGCCTGGAAGAGGTTACAGGGGCACATGTCCATTAGCGAGCGGAACAACACAGCTACACCCTACAAGCGTACCGCACAATGTCCTCCTGCAATTGTCTGCAGATCTCCCAATGCCGCAGACATCTCCACTGCTCTCATGGCGATTGCAAATGCTTCATGCCGCTGACATCTCCACTGCTCTCATGGCGATTGCAAATGCTTGATGCCGCACCTCTGCTTACAGCAGAAAAGCTTCCTCCGGGCGAGGCACCTGACTGGAACCAACACCCATTCCTTGGCTTCACAACGTGGCCATGACAGCATCGTGAATCTGCTTCGCCAACGCCCACACTTCAGGACCCGCGCCCTGCACCGCCATGGCCACAGGCTGCACCGCTGCAATCGATGCAGCATTCACTGCCTGCGCCGCACCATGTACTGCATGCACGAAAGCCAATCCTGGCTCGGTTATCATGGTCTTGCCCGATTCCTGCTGCTTCTTCTTCTTCGATGCGGTCATGCGCACTTTATACCCCTTCCTCTCCAAGCACGCCTTCAGCACCTGGCTCGTGCGGTGCTGAATATGCTTCTGAAGGCGCGCCTTCTAAACACGAAATGTTGGCAATGTATGATTCCCAAACGGCATGATAGGCACATAATCAGTCCCATTAATTGCTTTGCGGCAGTCAATGCACCAGAACACCTGTTGAAAAAAGAAGGTTATGCACGCTAGCGATTACCCGCGGCAAGAAGCAATCAACACGCCTCGCTAACAACTGCAACCACAATGTAATTCATGACGGGCCACTCACCGCTACCCTGCTCTCCTGCTTCAATGTCTCCCCATTCTCAAGGCCTCCATTGTAAACCTCTCCGTCTTCACCATCGTCATCGTCTTCCTCTTCCTCCACTCCGACGTATCCGTGTTTCCTTTTCCTAAGATACCTAGGGTTGTTCAAGTCGTATGTGCGGCGTTGGCACACTTCCAACAAAATTTTGGCCGCCTCTACCCATTACCATTTATTCGTACTATCATAACATATCCAGGCGTTTGAAAAATCATTCCCTCGTTCGAACTTCTACCCTGGGCGTCCATGACGAGGCAGTCACGACGGGACGCAGATGCACAAAAATAAAACAAGGCGACATCCCTTCAATCATTGACCAAAAACAGAATATGCGCAGAACTTGGATTACAACACCACGCACCCATTACCAGCGAGCACGGCTGGCCTGCAACCGCCATCATTTCATAACCAGAAGCCAGGGCCCACACTCCATCCCGTTACCTCATCTTCCACGCACGGCTTCCGCTGCTTCCCTCTGCTCTTTCGCATTCTCCGCCAGCAACCTCGCCTTCTCCTCGTCCAACAATCCACTAAGAATAAAATCCCCTCTATTGGACGCCATTCAGACGAACTTTGCTAGCGTCTTTTCACCGGCCCCAGCACACATAATCTATAGCCGCTTACTGACAACGGCCGACAACGACAACTGCTGAATAGGCAAAAAAGGCTGATAACTACATTTTTATATTTCGCTGCATTTGCTATTAGACACGCACGTTCTCCCACTTCAATATAATTATCCATCTGGCCGTGTACAGGCAAAGATCCCCGAAGTAACTTACTGAAACGTATCTTACAGCATCGGATCACTGGCACCTAATCTACAGGTGGTAGATTACCAACCAAAACCCGTCGCGGTAATTTACTCCATCGGTAATGTACTACCAAAGATGTGCAGTCGTAACGTTACTTTTAGTTACGGCTAGTAAAATTACTACCTATCACCCTACGTCGTAATGATTACGGCCTTGGATCTCACGCCTCGGATCTAGGTAGTAAGATAAGACCTCGTAATTTACGCCTCGGATGCTTTTTACCACCCTCGGACGAAAAGTATAGTGTCCCTTCTTTGGACTGCCATGCAGAACAAGACGCGGTGGCAGAAGATTGTCAAGGCTCACACGCCCGACCCTGTGGGCAAACCCCCTCCCCCCAAGAGGAGGAGGCGTTTTGACGAGTAGGGCAGTTAGGATTTTTCTAGACTAGGTAGATTAGCGTTAGGATAGTTAGATTACGCGGCTCTCTCCTTTCCACCACCATCAAGGAATATGTGCTACATGATCTCCCAACGGAGGCATGTTATAATTAGATTTTAATTTAATGGGCAAACATATTTGGACCAAATCATATATTTCCATATAGTTCCCCCACTTTTGAGAAAGTCTGCCTAATTTTGAGCACAAAATAATGATGTTTAGACACATTGATGGATTTTCTCGCAAAAAGGGTACTTTTTTTCAACCAAAAAAATGAAACAAATCATAAACACATAGAATCATGCCATATCTTATATTTTCAAATACTAGAGAGGGGGGGACATGCAGCCCCAAATTAATTTCAGGTCATTCTGACAAGCGCAGCCCTATTTGATGATATTCCTAGATTGCCACCTGTGATGACGCTGACGGAGGTTTTAGCTAGCACCCCTTTATACATCTAAGCCACGTGAAAACTGGCCAAACCACACACTACCATCCTATGCACATATGGTACCTCCTATGTTCCAGGTTTGACGACGGTCCGACAAGAACTGCCCAAGTTACAACCATTCCAAGAAGGCCACCCATGTAGACACTATACAAGGAAATTATAGTAACCATTCAGCCACACTAGCACTTCCTTCTTCATCAAAGACATCTGCAAACTGACCAAAGCACACATAATTAACTCTTTCACGCTGACGGCAACGCATGCTCAACGTGGGGGTCATTGTGACAAGAACTACTCAAGTTGATGGGTTTCCTATATGACCACCTGACAAGGCGCTAAGGACCACCCAGTAAGTTAGTAACCCCACAGTGCCACTTCTAATGCCATCCAACATGCACCAAAACCATGCTGAGTATGTTTACAATGTACAAAGGGGTGGCCACGCACCTCATATGTCTTCATCATCCCTCCAGCATGGCCAGCCTTGTAAATATGTTCATAGCCTTGACGATGGTAGCCCTAATAATACGCATCAGCAGCATTTCCTATGTTTCTCCCAGGCTAGAGTGTAAGGTTGATGCCAACCAAGCTAATCAACTCAACAACACCTCCTAAACTGTCCTCCCCGGCATGGATGACAAACTGGGACTATGGAGGGCGAGGAACCAAGCAGGAACATGGTATATATAGCTTGCATGCAGTCATGCATGTCAACCATGGTTGGCTCAGCACATTGTAGTCTTGTCACATCATCATGGCAAAGGAAAGCTCAAACAACCATTGGTGCCAGCTATCTACATGCAGTCACACAAATGCAATATCTCCAACATCATCATCACTAAAACACTTCCATACCTGCACGATAAAATGCAAAGAAACCACTGGCGGCCCTTCAGCGCATGAGCGCTGTGATGCCGCGGTGGCCTGCGAAGAGAGGGTGCGTCACTCTCAAACAACAAGAAGCGTCCATACGCACAACATCCTTGCCGGAACGCGTTTTATGAAATGCCTTATACCTTCCCAAAGAGCTATAGGCTGCGACTGAAGCGGCCCTGATCACGGCATCAACGAAAACAATCTAAAGCTGCCAGGTATTCGACAACACAACGGCAAGCGACGGCGAGCTAGCTGGCGGAAACTGCCCAAAAAGAACGCAAAAAAACTCGAACGATGAGCTCATAGAAGAAAGCACTGATAGCATTTGCGATAACATTCGAGACAAATTTGTACCTCGCCCTCGTAAATCCCTCGCCCAGGCGCGCAACAACAGCCGTTCTTCCATGGACAGGTCAGACACGCACTGCGCAGGTCTGAACAATCACTTACCGATAATGGCCGAAAATCTGGCAAAAAGCACCAGATCGGTTTAGAATTCGATGCAACCGATATTAACGCCTGCTTCACGGTCAGAACAACCCTTAAAACCGCGATTTTACAGCCGCTATCATGAATTCTATTTCATGCCGCGCGACCAAAAAATTCAGATTACCCCCCATGCCGATGGCATAAAAAAACAACAGCGATATTGTCAACCAGCTGATTTCCGCCTCAAACTAACATCATAAACGCATCGTCTTTTAGATTCGAGTAAAAATTTTGCATTTCGCCTGCACTGGTGTGGTAGTTTCGCCTGAACGCAGTCGCCATGGCCACTTCCGCGAGGGGCGCGCGCACCGTGCACGTGAAATTTACGACCTTCGGTTCCGGCGCGAATTTTTTGGCGCCAAAAAATTCGGGCATGTCCCGTCATTAAGTGCGATGAAGCCTTCACATTGAACCTGGGGCAACTATCCATTTGTAATTGGTCTTGCTAGCCTTTATAGGTGTGTATCAATTAGCTTGGCATCAAGTCGCGGTGCCAGACATCTCACGATTCACGTCGTGAAGCGCAATCTGCATTAGGCCACCTTGAATCTTCCTAATACCGGCATGGTTGATCTTTCGCTACGTAGCTCAGGTTAGAAGTGTAAATCCTGGGACGTAACACTGGTTATCGGAAGGAAATGTTGCTGGCAAGGTTGGCTAACTCTCGCGGATAGAGCTAGTGTAGCCAGTTAGGAAACCAAGGCGGAGCTTGGTGTAGATAGAGGTTCCTTTATTCAACGACCGCTGGACAGGTCGGCGGACAGTCCGCAAGGAATTCAACGACGACCTAGATGGCGAGCGGCCAGTAAGGAATACTCGGCGGGGTCAGCAGCGATCCCGTGGTGTTGGGCTGTTGACGGTAGCGGCTAAACTCCAGTTTTCAACGACACCCGGTGGCGGAAAGAGCTCGATCCGGCTTTCAACGACACCAGGTGGCGGCCACTGAGAACTCAGGTTTTTCAACGATACTGACGGCAGTAAGGCATCGGTAAAGCAAAATATATACAAGTCCTTCTTGTCCTTCCTGTCTTACCCACGCGCGTAGACAAGGGGGCTTTATGTTAAGTGTTACATGTCATGCTCTCTATAGGTGTGTATATGTCGTTCGTGTTAATGGACGTCGCGGAGACGCTCATTCTGTTTGACCTGGCTGTAGACTAGTCCGCGGAGGGCTGGCCTACACCACGTCGTGGGGGTGGATACCGTCTGGCTGTTGCCGACTGTGTTGACGGTGTCTGCCTCTGTGTGCCCCGCGGAGGGGAGGAGAGTTTTGTGCACTTGCTCGCGGAGAGCTACATAGTGTGTGTGCTGTGGTAGACTCCGTTTTCTTCCTCGTTGAGTCATGTGGTAACTGCACAGCACGTAGAGGTATTTCTGGGATCCCCTTTTCCTTTCCTGCAAGCTTACTTAAGTAATTATTTTCACTAAATAAATGCATTATGTCCTTACGGGGAAAACGAAGAATTAATAAAGGAGGGCAATCTGGACATCTTTATTATGCTGTGGCTCATGACGGGGGGGATGGTAGGCCTGCCATATTCTATATAGCTGGATGGCGTGTGAGGATAAAATAATTTCCAAGGACTCTACTGCTAGGTGGTGGAAGGGATTTGATAATCTAGAAGATGCAGATAAGTTTATTAAGGAACACATGCCATTGCCTGAAGGCCTGCATACCACTCGCGATTGCCCTAATATCCACACTCGCGGCAAAGTCTAATCACCAAGAACAAAGTAGACAGCAGCCAAGAGACGGGGCTAGCAGTGACAGTCACCTTTTCCCAGCTGACTATTAGCCCAAGCAGGCAATAAGGGGATTCCAGTACCTAGGGCACATAGTATCATTACTCATGCCTTATACCCCTATTATATATTACTTGGTTGCTCTCCCTCTCTCTATCTCCCTCTTTCTCACTCTCACTGGGGAGGTGTTGCCTGCAGTGTAAGGTATCGGTACGAGCATCATGCCACGACGGAGAACAGAACCCGACAACAGAGAGATAGAACCCGAGAACAGAGAGATAGAACTGGAAGACAACCATGAGCAAGGTGCACAGGTGGTAGGGGTACACACACATGTCCAAGTAGGGACAGGTGAAGTCGAGGCGAGACCTGCGGAAGGTTCACCACGACCTAGCGACCAGAGCCGCGGAGGCTCATCAGATGATGACAGTCCAGGAGATAGGGTGGAACGCGGGGGAGACAGCCATGGCCAAGAGATGCCCCAGGGGGAAGTCCAGCATCAGCAACCGCAGCCGCAGCAGCAACCGCAGCAGCAGCAGCAGCAGCAGCAACCGCAGCAGCAGCAGCAACTACAGCAGCAGCAACAACCACAGCCGCGACCACAGTTGCCGCAGTTAGCATTTTGGGCAACGAATATGCTAAGTGGATGCAGTTTGGAAAGAACTTTTCAACGCCGTGCTGACCGCCTGAAACAGACAAGGGACAAGAAAGATATGAGGTCCCGAAGTCCTAGCCGTCCGTGGCCGACTAGGGTGCAGTCCTCTGGTATAGTGGACAGGACACGTGGCAGGCCGTGCCTGCACAGGCTTAGCCTGTCCATCACGTGACTGTGGTCCACGTGGACCAAGAGGAGCAGCAGCCTGTGACTGGTGGAGTACTGGAGCTGGCACAGGACTGCAAGGATCGATATTAGACCTTGCAGGCTTGTGACAGGTCCTGTACTTCCTAGGTTGCAGGAGTCTAGGCAAATCCAGCTCGTCCTGGCACTGCGCTGATGCCAGTGGACGTTGGGGATTTGCCTATACGCCTGCACGTGCCTCGTCACGCCGATGGGAACGAGGAACAACGAAGAGGATATAGCTTGGTCATGGGGATGACCAGCTATCTTGGAAAGCACGAACCGTGGGCGCCCACATTGGACGTGGAAGTGACCACCGTGGTCGTGGCTTGGTGCACAGATTTAAGGTTGCTGCCTCGCAACTTTGGCTTAGCCGTGCTGTGAAGGATCAAGAGCTCACAATCGCTGGGAGCTCTTCCTAACTCGTACTATTGCGCTTCCTTTCCATCTTCATGTCCCACGTGCCAACGGTGCGGGCCATTGAGCCTTCAGAAAGCCAAAGCTCGCAGCCGCCGCTCCAGGTGAGAGCACCGGAGCGATCGAGGCCTTTTCATCCATACGCTCATCCGAGCAGTGCGTCGACCTTCGTCCAGGCGGCGTACCTGGCGAGAGGTTTGGCCAAGAAGGGCTGGGTGGAGTCGGTGGCCGTAAGTTTACTCAGTTGGACAAAAGAGGGTGGGGCATGCTTTGTGTGTGGCAAGGAAGGTCACTGGCGTCGTGAGTGCCCTGACAGGAAGGCCAAGCCTGCTGGGGCAGGGGGCCAGTCTGGGCAGCAGTGACTAGTTGCGCCATCCCCTGTAAATAGTCAATCACCCCTTGGGGAAGGTGTGCTGGATGTACATAAGGATGGGGGTGTGCCCCTTGTGCAGCACCAAGGGTGTAAAGATGCTGTTCTTCCACTGGATTGCAATAACAATGCTGCAGCTGAATTCCCTATTCCTCATGCAGGTGGTGGGTCTCCAGCAGGTGCTGGCCTGGAGGGCCAAAGGACCTTGCTGGAAGGGCCTGGAGCGGTCCAGGGTGCAGGACCTGGCTTGGGGAGTCAGGAAGGCTTGCAGGGAATTAAGCCCTGGAACCTCAGGAGTGGATCATGTGTCCCCACACACGGTTCAGACGTCTCGCCAGGTCAGTACTGAGAGAGTGCTGAGCTATGCTGAGGCTGGCCATAGGTTGCATCACATGTTTGGGCATTCTGGGCAGGCTGCAATGTTTGCTTGGAAGCTAGGAAGGGAGCCTTTATGGGAGGCGTGCCAGGCTGCTGCTGAGAACTGTGGTTGCCAGGAGAATGCTGTTCACCCACCCCAGTCCCATGCTAGGGAGCCTGCTAGGGAGCGTGGCGACATCCAGATGGATATCCAGCATATCAGGGGCTTGTATATATTGGTGGGGGTGGACAGGTTCAGTAGATACAGACTGATAGACGTTCTGCCTGGTATGCAGGAGCATCACTTGTTGTTGGGTATGAAGGCCCTGGTCCCAGGCTTTGGGGTGTGCAAGAGTGTGCAGGCAGACTTGCAGTTTGACTGTTTGCTCAAGCATCAGGACCAGCTGCCTTGTAAGCTGGTAGTAGTCCCCAGAGAGAGTCATGGGCAGCAAGGGGCTGTAGAGAGATCCATACGTGAAGTGAAGACAGTGGTGCTAGCAGCAGAGACAGTGCCACTTGTGGCATCTGCCTTAGAGAGGGCAGCCTGGTGTAAGGGGATAGAGGAGCAGCTGAACCACAGGGTTAATTATTACTTTGATGGTGTGGATGTCTCTCCCCTGGCCCTGCAGTATAGCTTATTACCTGAAAACGTGGTGCAGGCCAGTCTTAGGAAGGCAGACAGATTGTTTGCCCAGCTGAGGCGTAAGGACAAGAACTGGAATGTGCTGAGGCCTCAGGTGGGGCGGAAGGTCAGGATGTGGAAGGAACCATCTATTCCAGGCAAGCGGGGGAAGTGGCAGGATGGGGCGGTCACTCGTGTGGAAGAAGCTAACAGATCTTGCCTGGTGGCTTTGGAAAAGGATCCAAGGCACGTGTACAGGTTGTCCTGGGCTCATGTCAAGGAGAGAAGGCCACATGCAATCTGGCCTGCAGACGGGCCAGGCCCTCCCAGCTGGGTTGAGGAGCCATGCAGGCCAGAGCCAGGCAGCAGCAGCTAACAATCCTCTGGTGGTGGATGAGGGTCTGTCCCTGCTGGAGGATGACGAGCAGGAAGAGGCTGCTGAAGCAACTGTCACAAGGCCAGAGGGGACGGGGCAGCCACCTAAGGCCCGGGGGCCTCTCATGGCGGACGTCATCCGGGCACTCATGCGCAGCAAACATGATCCCAAGGTATCCAAGCTCACGGGGTGGGGGTCGTGCTGGGCAGCTACAATGGAGGTAGATACCAACTCACAGGTGTCTGTCATCAGGGAAGAGAATGCTGTAGGCTTGCAGATGTCCCATCCCAGTTGCCTTGCTGTGTCTGATTTCTCAGGAAAGGTGTCCATGAAGATCCTAGGGGAAGTGAGTGTGCCTATCTTAGGGGTGGCCACCACGTTCTGTGTGGTAGAGGGCTATCAGGGGCCTGCCATACTGGGTCAGAACTTCTTGTGCATGCCAGGGGTTACTTTGACCTCTGATGAGTTGGCACTAGAAGGCAGAGGCAGCCTCCCCCTTGAAAGATATCACTATTCCCAGGGTCTTGCAGTGGCGGTCAAGGCTGCTGAGTAGAAGGCAGAGTCAGCATGCTGAGGGTCCCCAAGGTCAGGAGCCCATAGCTGAGGACCTGTTGATCATCCCAACCACCTTTGATCCACGGCAGTTAGGGGTAAACAGGTACCAGATAGCTGCTCACAGTCCTATTCCCTGGCGCCAGCTAGTCGAGATGATGCAAAGCCCCAAGATGGCTAAGGCATGGACTCTTGGCTTTGTTGCTTCTAAGCATGAGTGGATAGTTTCCAACTGTGCAGAACCTGTGGATGAGCTGCCAGAAGTTCACCAGCTGCTCAGATTGATGTTTGTCCTCAAGCTCAAGGAAGTAGATGGTGTCCAGGTGCCACATGTCAGACCAGTTGTAACCGAGTATCATGGCACTGGCCAGTTGTTAGATGAGGAGCTCTATACTCCAGGGATGCTGCATGACACGTGGAGGATTCTGCTGTGTATATTTCTGTCTTTTCTGGTTAAGGGTGTGCCCTATAGCTCTGTGCTGATTGATTTCAAGAGGGCTTTTCTTAAGGTGACCAGGATCAGGCTAGGCAGACTTGGAGAGATATCCCTCCTTTCTTTGTGACTGTACAGTTGAATGCCCTTCACCGCTGGCTAGCACGCCGGCGATGGAGACGGGATTTTTGTTGTTTGGGGAACCGATTGTGGGAGGCTGAGCCCGCAGCCGCCACTGATTGCTATTGAACCCTTGCAGCTGGCCAGGCCGCAAGGAGCTCAGCGGCGCGGCGCTAACCGATAAGGCATGCTCGAGCCTCTAACCCGAGACTACCGGTAGGCTACCCGATAGTGCATGCTCGAGCCTCTAACCCGAGACTACCGGCACTCAGCGGATCTGTGCTACCGAGGGCGACGGTTCTCTGACCGTCCCGGCGCGCACTGGCTTCCGTACCTTGCTTAGGCACCGACTAGCATCTAGACACCAATCTTTGATGCCCACCTGACTAGGCGCCCAGGCCGGCGACTACCGGCCAGCGGATAGATGCCACTCGGGAGCACAACTCCCATACTTTCTTTTTAAATAATTATCATAAATTTTTTAAAGCGTGGGGCAATAGGGTAGCACTGACCCTACGTACGTTCAAGTAGAGAAACACGTAACGGCACACTCGCCGTCCCCAAATCCTAAACCCCAAGGAGGGTGCCCTACGCTGGGATCTGAGCACGCCAAAAACACCCGGGCTTTGCTCCCGGCCTCCTTTTATACTTGGGTGCAACTGCACCACATGCATCATTATTAGGCACACTGGCCGCCTGTCAGGTCTAGGGAAATGTATTCACAGATGAAAGAAGCATTCCCATGCAAAAAGACGACAGGTCACACGGTAAAAAAAAAACTCATGTCATCATGAGCTGCCGCAGCAGCTTGTACTGAGGCCCCGACAGCATCGCGGGCTTGGTCAAGGCATCGGCAATATTCTCGCTCTCAGGGATCCACCGCCGCTCATCCAACACCGTGGCGGACTCGGCCAACACAAGGTAATCTAGTTTGGTGGTGGAGGCGAGCGGGTTATTCAGAAACTCAATTATTGACTTGCTATCTGTGCACAGCCGCATGCGGAGCGACAGCGCCACGCGGGCCTTATCCGCAATCCATTGCAAAAGATGCTGCACATAACACGCATGGTCGACAGCGGAAATGAACGCGCGACACTCCGCGCGATTGCTGTCTACCACTACCCGCTGATGGATGCGGCTATACCAGTCGACAATAGTGGGCTGCCCAGTGGGGCTATCAAGAAAAAAGATGGCCGCCTCCCGCGCGCGCAGCTGCGTGATGGTACGCGACTCCAGGTTCGCGTCAGAGTAAATGGTCATTGCCACCGGGCGGGTGATATCAACCCCCACACGCGCAGGCCCGGTGACGCCAAGACTTGCGTCCGAAGATGCTGCGCTCCCATGCCCGCAAGCACGGCGTCGGGCGCACGCGCGTAGATGGACAGGTCGGGTCGCACCGTGCCCGCGAGCCACCCCAGCTGGCCGCGCAAGTGCGGTCCCGCGGACGCATCCAGCCGCTCAGGCAGCGATTGCGCGAGCTTGTCGGCGTATTCCTGCTTGGCCGCCATGTCAATGCACCAGCCAACCGGTGTGCGGTGCAAAGTGTAGGTTACATAGGCCACAGAAAGGGACGGGGGTGTCGGGGTCCAGCCACAACGTGCGGCTAGTGGGCAAAAGCTTGGCCACAGCGGTTATGAACTGCCGGACCCACGCCCGGGGTCCAATAAGCCGCCAGTCATCCCCATGCCATCAGTGCATGAACGCGGGCTCGTGTGGGTGGGGTGTGTGGATGTGAAAGAGGTTGCTATCGATGCGGGAAAACACCGCCCCCATGCTAGCAAAGATGCGTTCAGCCGTCTTGCGAAAGATGATAGGGCTAGACTGCAGGCCCTCCACACCAAGGAGAAGCCGCAAGTACACACACCGCAGCTCCCCCTGCCACACCAAAGGGACCTTGACCACATACACCGTGCCACGCCACACTTCCTCGGCCACTGCCGGGTCGCTGTGGAGAAAGGCCCGCTGAAAATCTGAGCAGGCCATGGCATAGTCCAACCCCCGATTTCCTCCTCCGACAACTCAGACGAGCCCCTAAACTCCGTGACACAGGGCCGTACATGAAATGTGACAGGGTCAGTGGGGAGGACCTGCTTATACTTGAGCACAAACTTCAAGTTCAGCTTTACCGCCCCTTGCGGCACCTCCATCAACTCCCCATACACCCCATACATCGCCCACTCCAGCTGCGCGCGCAAGAAAGCCGCGCGCCACTTATGGAACTTGACAGGGTCACGGCAGTCCTCCTTAAACTGCGGATAACTAACAGGAGATTTAGTGGCGATGCTCCAGGGAAAAATGCCAAGACTGCTGGGGTGACACTTCTGCGGCTGCGTGACATCGGCTACCAGCGGCTCTGCCGTATATTCCGCCCCGCGAATGGCCCCTACTGCAGTGGCATAATCCTCAGGGTGATTAATAGCCTCGGGGGACCCCGGCCCGTGAGGGCTGCAAGCGCTACGTGATATTGGTACAAGCCTATGCTCCCCACCCCCTCGAGGGTCACCAAGCCGGCTGACACAGAAAACCCGGGGAGGGAAACAAAAGGGTTACCTATGAGGGTGATCCCCTTGTAACCCTCTAGCACTTGCACAGGGACATCTACCCCTAGGATGGGCATGAGCACCTGCCCAGCCACCTTATAGGCCCGCTGCCCGTCAAACCCCGCAACTTCCTTCCAACTACTGGGCAGCAAAGGGTAATAGGCCTCGGCCGCCGCCGGGCTCGTGATAGACACGCCTGCCATGGTATCTATGGCCGCAATATGCCTAGAGGGAACATCATGAGCTTCAGTCACAACGGTGGGGCACTTATCTGGCATGACGCGGCTGACTTGTGCCGCACCCCCCGCTGCCGCCGCCTTGAGCTTGTCCGCCTTGAGCAGCTGTCGGAGGACGTGGGCCAGCTGGGAGCCCACGCCCGCGCCTGACGATGTGTCCGGCGCCGCCACGGTGGGCGCTGCTGGGGTCGCGGGGAGGGGCTGAGGTAGCGCCCCCGCGTCGACCCCGGGGACTTGCTCCGGCGCGGCGCCTGCAGGGGGGTGGGCAACAAGCGCATCATGCACAGCCACCCCAAGTGGGGTGGGTAGGACAGGTTCCAGCCGGGCCCGCTTGGCCGGCCGGCTATCCACATCCCAACCGAGCTGGCGGCTGTGCTCCTTGGCCGCCTGGACCTGGGCATCGGACGCCTTGTACCGATACACCTTATCCCACGGGATGAGATAGTCCCTATGCTCCCAGTGCACCTTCACCCGCCTATGCACCCAGTCCAAATCCACCACCATGCCTGGCCCTTGCATCTGCCCCCGCTTGCCAAAGGAATTCTCCTTGTGAAACAAGACCAACTCCCCCAGCTCCCACTCCTGCGACAAGTCAGGCTGGGTGCGGTCTAACTGCCGCCTAACCTCAGCGGTGGTAGCGAGGTGGGCCTCCCAATGGTCTGCCACGTCCGGAGGGTAAATGCCCGACTGCAGCCCCCGCGCGGTAATAAGACCTAGTCCCTGGGGCAGCTTGAAAAGCACCTGGCTGTTGTACTTGTCCATGAGCAAGCGGCACCACAGCGCGCGTTGTGCATAAGGCTGCCCCGCGGGCTTGAATCCTAACCCGCTGGCCTGCTGCTTGGCTGCCATGCCCTTTACGCTGCTGATGTGCCTATCAATCAGCCCCAAGTTGCCATGGTCCTGCCGCCCAGCAATAACCACCATCTCACAGCCCTCCCGCCCCACAATGCAATCAAATTGTTGGTCCAACATGACCTCAGAAATGGGAAAGAAGTGAGACATGGCAATGCGCAGCCCCCGCCACAAGGACTCCTCTACCATGCTTGGCAGGGGCTCGATGGCTAGGAACTTGGTATAGCGATCCATCAAGACCAAATAATAGTCCCCCTCCTCCAAATGCATGACATCCCCCACTAACCTCCCCCGGTACGGGGAAGGAGTCTTAGCATGCCAGCGCCTACGCTTCTTCCTGACACTTGCGCATGCGTGGCACTCCTCTAACTCCGCCTGAGCGACCTTCAACCCCGGCGCCCCCATAAGCCTAGTCGCCCAGTCTAGCGTTTGCCCCGCCACATGACCCACCGCAAGGTGAATCTGGTGAGCAAGCATCCGCAATCCTATGGCCGGGGGGTGGTGCCATCCCCTTCTATGCTAGGCACCTGCCCCGCCAAGCTCTCTGCATGTGCATTCCTGTCGGCAATGTGCTCTAGTGAGGCCTTACTGAGGCGGCGACCCAACTCCACGTCTACGTGAGGGGCTACCTCGGCATCTGCCGGCACTATCTCACCTGAAGGGGTGAGCTCCGGAAGGGCGTGTTCAGGCTCTATTGCGACCACGCTGGGCACGCACTCCTGATCAGCTGCAGCACTTGCACTTCCATTCTGAACCACGGACGTGGGAACATTAGGACTACAAGGCACAGCATCCTCACGCCTAGCCGACTCACCGCGACACACATCACCTCTATGACGTCACTTGGGCATGGCTGGCCGTGGGGCGCGGCATGTGTTGGGGTCGTGTCCAGGAAGCCGAACCGCCCAGCAGCGCCGGCACACTCGAGTCGCCTTGCCGAGGTCCAGCCGCAGCGTGCAGTTGGCCTCGGTGTGCCCCACGCCGGTGCACCGCTCGCAGACGACCTTCTCCTTGGGGACGCCACCCTGCTGCTGTTGCTGCCTGCCAGCGCCGCCCTCCTGTCGAGGCTGCTTGCCCTGACCGCCTCCCGGCCCGCGTTTGCTGGACGCGTTCTGGTTGTGCCGACCACCGCGAGCTCGGCGTTTGCCACCCAACATTCGCACCACGTTGTCGGCCACCGTCGTGGACAGCTGGGTAACAAGAGTGGTCAAGTCCGACAGAGAAGCTGCTGGCGGGGTCGAGGCAGGAACAGGGTTTACCTGAGCAACTGTCGGCAGCTTGTTGTTACGCCTGGGGCCGCCCCGGTCCTTGAACATCTCTCGGAGGTGCGCCATGGCTGCGTTGAACCGTTTCTGGTCGTCCGGGGTGCCCACTACCACGGAAGAAGCTAGCGCAATTTTCATGCCGAGACCGGCCTTGACATTGGCACGGCTCTCTGGCGTCAGCCCCAGCGCATCCAGAACTGCGCTGAGTAAATATTCGCTACTCATGTGCTTCAAGACACCCTTGCTCCGGACCTGGGCCGCGAATCTGGCCATGTCCGAGCTGAGGTAATTCGGGTCAAGCGACAGGTTGCGCACCAGCGCCTGCCCCTCCTTTTCCTTGTCAGGAAAGCTTGAGGTGTCGAGCACCTCTTGCAGGGCCTTCACTGTGTCGGGCCAGGTCCACGCCTCTTTGCTGGCGTTGATAATGACCCCTCGCACGTCCGCATTACCCGTAGCCTCGTTGCATACCTCTGACCGGCGCAGCTTGGTGAGGAAAACTGCGTCGGACAGTTCGTTGTAGTCCTGCCGGAGCTCGCCCAGGCTGTTAATAAACTCCTCCACGGCGGACGGCGTCAGAACTTCTGGCAGCTTACTTGGCAGCTCTTCTTTCTTGAAAACTTTCCGGGCAGTTGGTGCTGACTGCTGCCCCGGAGCTGTGCTGACCGAGCCACCAGCTGGCTCAGTCGCCACGGTGGCTGCGCCACTCCCATCCGCCGGAGTTGATGCTTGCGTTCCCTGGTCCTGGGTTGCAGCTGGCGTTCGCTCCGCGCCACGCGCCATGAGCCCAGAAAAATGGTCAACGGTAATGTTGACTGTTGTGAATACAAGTTGAATGCCCTTCACCGCTGGCTAGCACGCCGGCGATGGAGACGGGATTTTTGTTGTTTGGGGAACCGATTGTGGGAGGCTGAGCCCGCAGCCGCCACTGATTGCTATTGAACCCTTGCAGCTGGCCAGGCCGCAAGGAGCTCAGCGGCGCGGCGCTAACCGATAAGGCATGCTCGAGCCTCTAACCCGAGACTACCGGTAGGCTACCCGATAGTGCATGCTCGAGCCTCTAACCCGAGACTACCGGCACTCAGCGGATCTGTGCTACCGAGGGCGACGGTTCTCTGACCGTCCCGGCGCGCACTGGCTTCCGTACCTTGCTTAGGCACCGACTAGCATCTAGACACCAATCTTTGATGCCCACCTGACTAGGCGCCCAGGCCGGCGACTACCGGCCAGCGGATAGATGCCACTCGGGAGCACAACTTGTACCTGCTGTATGGAGAGCAGAGATAAAGGCCAGGTACCTGAGAATTCTCAAAGGGTTGGAAGGTCTCAGGTCCAGTCCCATCATCTGGAGAAAGAGCCTAGAGAAATTCTTGAAGAGTACCTGTGGGTTTTCTGTGTCTCCAGTGGATCCCTGTTTGTTCCGAGTCCAAGGGTCCCACAATGGCCTCCCTGTCTTTGCCTCACTGCATGGTGATGACCTGCATCTCCTAGGTCCACCAGACTGGGTTGAGGCTGTTTTGGCCAAGATCCAGAAGCGGTTTGAGCTGGGTAAGATACAGCACATGGTGGAGAATGAGCCTATGGTCTTCTGTGGCATGCAGGCTACGTTATTCCAGGCCAAGGGCTCGTGGTTCATCAAGATGGAGGGTGGTAAGGACTATCCACAGCAGATTGTAGATGCATTGCAGGAGCCCATCACGCAGGCTAGGTGTGCTACCATCAGGGGCATGCTGGCATGGCTTGCAAGTATATGTGCCCCTGACTTGCTGGTATCGAGTCGACTTACTGATTCCCAGCTAGTTGAGGTGGGTGCTGAGAGTGTGGTGCAGGCTGTCATGATGTCTCCCCCTCTTATACTGGGTCCTGTGGATTTGTACAAGCCCCTTGACATGATTCTCTATGTAGACAGTTCTATGGACAATAGGAAGGTCACAGAGGTTAGGGGCAGGGCAGCAGCATTAGTTACCCTGGAGCAAGATCACACCTCACTTGTTACCTGGTACAGTCGGTTGCAGAACAGGGTTACACCCAGCAGTGATATTGCTGAGGGCAGGGCAATCTGTGAAGGGCTGCATACTGCTCTTTACTTGAGGGAGCTCTTCTACCAGCTACATTTGCACAGCAACTCGTCAGCAGAGCTTGTGAGCTCCTGGTCCTTGCCGGCTGGAATGACCCAAGGCTGCTGGCTAGCAACCTTTATCCTCACACCAGGCCTACGACCCTCGATAGGCTCGCCACTCGTCGTGACGACCAAGGTTCGTGTGTGAAGACGCTCGTTGCCTCGTTGAGCCTCGAGCTATATGCAACCTCGTTCCATCCTTGTTCCTCGGTCATGAGCAACGCTGGGCAACGCTACATTGCCAGAGCCTCGTATCGCTGCCTTGCATCCTCGTTGCAGGCAGCATACAGGAATCTCTGGCTATCCTGTGTCTAGGACAGCACAGGACCTGCCACAGTCCTGCAAGGACTTACATCCTTGCAGACCTGCTGGCTGGTTACTGGCTTCTACTAGCCACAGTACCGTTGAGCCCTCAGTACACTGTGTCCCAGTCACGTGAGAGTCCAGGCTAAGCCTGTGCAGGCACGGCCTGCCACGTGTCCTGTCCACTATGCCCTGAGTGTGCACCGCCCTCGCCCACCGGTCGGCAGTACTTCGGGACTTGATAACTTTCTAGTCCCTTGTCTGTTCTAGGCGGTTGACACGGCGTTGGAAAGGTCTCCTCAACCTGCATCCATCTAGCACATTGGTGCCCCAATATGCTAACTCCAACCCTTTCTTGTTTTGGAGCTTGGACCAGCCTGAGAACCTATCAGCCACTGTCCCCACAAGCCTTGACATCTGATCCCTCCCAGAGACCAGACCTGCCTTTTCTTTTGGAACCTGAGGTGCCTCCAAATATTAGCTAGGCCTGCTCATTGGTTCAAAGGTTGCCCTCTGACCCACATGACATCCCAACCCTTTCTTTGGGAACCTGGTGTAGATTAAAGTTAGGTCTTCACTTAGTCAGAGGAGTTTGGATAGAGGAGTCCATGAACGTACTATTGTGAGTTCCTGGTCATCCAGTTATCACAGGCGCCCGTTCATATGGCGCCCGCCACGGAGCCTCCTTTATCTTTTAAATCCTTCCAAAGACTGAGAGAGCCCTGACAAATGTTAGCCAACACATGGGGAGCCCATGTCCTCACTGAGTCTCACTCAGGATTCATACATGCCAGGCTGAGGTCAGCTGGGGAATCGAACCCCACCCCATATCCTCCAGGTTTGGATCAGCTCCTGGAACTGAGCATCACAAACAACAAGACATGACAATAACAAGATTATGTTTTATTATAAAGAGTATAACCCATAGTGAGGCCCCTGGCAACCACGTCCAACATGGTCACACAACCAGGGATTTTATTAGCATGCAACAGGTTGGTTACAGAGAATATATACAAATGTACAGCAACCTGTTAGAGCCAACACTTGGGCTGCCCTTGCAGGGTCCATTCCATGAAGACCCAAGGCCCATTACAAAGTCCTTAAGACTCTTCTGCAGCTCCATGACAGAGCCAGGCGAAATTCTCAGCCAGGGGAGTGACTCCACCCTGACCCCTGTCCAGCAGAGTGTGTCTGAACTCTGAAGGACCTGCTGTCAGCCACCACGTGGCTGCCCAGCCCACTGGGATGCCTCCCACCTAGAGCAAGGCTGTTTGGTCTACTCTGGCCCTCCCCCCTTGGAGGCCATGAGCCCACGAAGCAAAGGGTATTGCAGCTCAGCCTTCTCCTCCAGCTTGGTGAGAGCATCTGCAGGGTTGTCCACGCCAGCCACATGTTCAATGTTAGCTAAGCAAGACATTTCCTTGAGCAACAAATAATCAAGGTCCCTGCTCCTGGCCAGCTGCCTGTGCACAAACTGCACCATGCCCATGCTGTCAGTTCTTACCAGTGTGTGCATCTGCAACCGACAGGAAGCCACTTGACATAGCTGGTAAAATAGCTCCCTCAAGTAAAGAGCAGTATGAAGCCCTTCACAGATTGCCCTGCACTCAGCAATGTCACTGCTGGGAGTTACCCTGTTCTGCAACCGACTGTACCAGCAGACCAGAGAGGACTGTTCCTGCACCAGGGATATTAATGCTGCTGCACGGCCCCTGACCTCTGTGACCTTCCTACTATCCATAGAACTGTCCACATAGAGCATCATGTCAAAAGGCCTGTACAAATCCAAAGGACCCAGCATGAGAGGGGGAGACATGCGAACAGCCTCTACCACTCTCTCAGCACCCACCTCAACCAGTTGGGAATCGGTCAACCGACTCAGTACCAACAGGTCAGGAGCACAAATGCTGGCCAGCCATGCCAACATACCTCGTATTGTTGCACATCTGGCCTGGGTGATGGGCTCCTGCAAGGCATCTATGATCTGCTGAGGATAATCCTTACCACCCTCCAGCTGGATGGACCATGTACCCTGCTGATGGACCAAGGTCGCCTGCATTCCACAAAACACCATGGGCTCATTCTCAACCATGTACTGGATCTTACCCAGTTCAAACCGTTTCTGGATCCTGGCCAGAGTCAACTCTTGCCAAGTGGGATGGCCCAGGAGATGCAGATCATCACCATGCAGGGAGGCAAACGCTGGCAGCCCCTCATAGCTACCCTGAAACAGACAAGGATCAACTGGAGAGACTGAGAGACCACAGACAGACCTGAGGTACTTCTCCAAGCTCTTCCTCCAGATGATGGGACTCGATCTAAGGCCTTCCACGCCTTTGAGAATCCTCAAATACCTCGTCTTCAGCTCTGCCCTCCACACTGCAGGCACCTTAACAAAGAAAGGGGGTATTGTGCGCCAAGTATCCTGTGCTTCCTGCTGATCACCCTTAAGAAAAGCCCTCTTGAAATCTACCAACACAGAGCTATAGGGTATCCCCTTCTGCAGAAAAGACAAATAAATGCACAACAAAATCCTCCATGTATCATGCAGCATCCCTGGTGTGTAAAGCTCCTCATCTGCTAACTGTCCAGTGCCATGGTACTCAGTCACAACTGGTCTAACATGTGGCACCTGCACGCCATCTACCTCCTTGAGCTTGAGGACAAACATCAATCTGAGCAGCTGGTGATCCTCAGGGAGGACATCCACAGGCTCTGCACAGTTGGCAACTATCCACTCATGCCCAGAAGCAACAAAGCCAAGAGTCCATGCCTTAGCCATCTTGGGGCTTTGCATCATCTCCACTAGCTTGCGCCAAGGTACAGGACTCGTTCCTGGGATCTGGTACCTCTGCACACCCAACTCACGTGGGTCAAACGTAGTAGGGAGGATCAGCAGGTCCCCAGCAATGGGCTCCTTTGTATCAGGACCCTCTGCCTCTAGACCCCTCACAGCCCTTACAGCCACACTAAGACCCTGGGAGTAGCGATATCTCTGCAAGGGAAGGCGGCCCTGCCCTTCTAATGCTAGCTCCTCAGAGGATATCCTCACCCCTGGTAAGCACAAGAAGTTCTGACCTAGAATGGCAGGCCCCTGATACCCTTCAACCACACTGAACGTGGTGGGCACCCCCAGGATAGGCACACTCACTTCTCCCAAGATCTTCATGGACACATTCCCAGAGAAATCAGACACAGCTAGGCAGCTAGGGGATGACCACTGCAAGCCTGCAGCATCCTCTACCCTTAGAATGGACACCTGTGAGTTGGTATCCACTTCTAGTGCTGGTGCCCCACATGACCCCCATCCCGTGAGCTTAGATACCTTGGGATCACGCTTGCTGTTCTGCAGAGCTCGAATGATGTCCGCCATAAGCAGCCCCCTGGACTGTGGTGCAGCCCTGGCCACCTCTGGCCTTGTGACAGACGTCTCAGCAGACTCCTGCTCACCCTCATCCATCCAGGACAGACCATAATCCAAGCATGGTGGGTTAGCATCTGCTGCCTGGCTCTCATCCTGCTCATCTCCCTCCAAGGGAGGATCAGGGCCGTCTTCAGGCCAGATTGCAGTTGGCCTTCTCTCCTTGACGTGAGCCCAGGATAGCCTGTACACGTGCTTGGGATTACTCTCCAAAGCCACCAGACAAGAATGGTTAGCTTCCTCAACATGGGTTACCTGCCCATCTTGCCACTTGCCACGCTTGCCTGGTAATGACGGTTCCTTCCACATCCTGACCCTCAGTCCCACCTGGGGCCTCAGCATTTTCCAACCCTTGTCCTTACGCCTCAATCTGGAAAACACCCTGTCTGCCTTCTTCAGGCAGGCTGCCACCACGTCCTGTGATAGCATACCAAACTGCAATGCCAGGGGAGAGACTGCCACACCATCATAGTAATAGGTTACCCTGTGGTTAAGCTGCTCCTCAATCCCCTTACACCAAGCTGCTTTCTCTAGAGCTGATGCCACAACAGGCACACTCCTAGCTGCTAGCACCACTGTTTTTACTTCACGTATAGATCTCTCTACAGCTCCCTGCTGCCCATGGGATTCCCTAGGGACCACTACCAACTTACAAGGAAGCTGGTCAGCCAGCTTGATCAAGCAGTCAAACTGCAAGTCAGCTTGCACCTTGGTGTACACCCCAAAGCCTGGCAACAAAGACTGGAGACCCATCAACAGCTGATGCTCCTGCATTCCAGGAAGAATGGTCAGCAACCTATATCTGCTAAACCTATCCACCCCCACCAACAGATACATGCCCCTGATGTGTTGGATGTCCACCTGGATATCCCCCCGCTCTCTAGCAGGTTCTCTGGCATGGGACTGTGGGAGGCGAACAGCATTCTCCTGACAGACACAATTCTGAGCAGCTGCACTGCAGGCCTCTAGCAAAGGCTCCTTGCCAATCTTCCAAGCAAACATCTCTGCCTGCTTAGAGTGGCCAAAGATATGGTGTAGAGTGTTTCCAGCCTGAGCATAGCTCAACCCCCTGTCAGCCTGGCTGCACAGAGAGGAACGTGACAAAGACTGTGTGCTTGGGATAGCACGACCCACCTGCTGTTCTCTTGCTCCAGGGACCTCCTCCAAGGTAGCTCGGCTCCCAGAGCCAGCCCCGGTTCCCACAGAAGCTGCAGGTCCTTCCAGTCTGGCGGCTTGACTCCCAGAGTCAACCCCAACAACTGGAGACCCTGCACCTGCCACAGGCACAGGGAATTCCACTGCTGCAGCAGCGTTATTGCAATCATTGAGTGGAAGCACCTCATCATTCCCAACCCCTTGCTGCTGCACAAGAGGGACACCCCCATTACTATGTACAACTGTTCGTCCCACTAGGGGTGATTGACTATTTACAGGGGACAACATCTCAAGTCATGGCTTACCCACCTGGCCAGAGCCTGCTCCAGCAGACTTGGCCTGGTCTGGGCAGTCACGTCGCCAATGACCCGTCCTGCCACATCCAAAGCACTTGTCATCCTTCCCAGCAGCAGCCTTCTTCAGGCCACCCTGGTTCTGGCTGCTCTGACTGGCCTGGGTGCCCTGGCCCTGGCTCTTGCCTTGCCCTTGGCCACCCTTGTTCTGCTGACCACCCTGGTGACCACCAGCCTGCTGCTGACCCTTGCCTTTGGATCCCTGCTGCTGGCCCTTGCCACCCTGGTTACCATTCTGCCTGCGCCTGTTAGCCCTCTGACGCCTACTAGGTCTGGTTTCTCCCTGAGCACCCTGCCCAGGGGCGTCACCATGGACCTGATGAGCGGAGGCTGAAGGGGCACCAGTCACCTGGATTGCCTTGCAAGCAGCATTGTCAGATGGACGGATATTGAAAATAACCTTTTGCAAGGCTGGCCACGTCCCATCTGTCTGATCAGCAAACATCCTAGCTGCATTTCTCCCATCCACACTCAGCCCCATGCGATCCAGGAAGTAATCTGCCACTGCTCTGTCAGTCAGATTGAAGCCATGCTTGGCCCCCTTCTCCCTGATGCGTGTGAGCCGCTGCAGCTCCTCAGCTATTGTGCCCTTGATCTCAAAGGTATCATAGCTGAGCTTATAGTGATTAGTGAGGTTGAGTACCTTATCAGAACTCCTGACGTAGGCCCTCTAGGAACTGAGACCAAGTCAGCTTGTCCTTGACAGCTGCCTAGCCTTGTCCCTCACACGCTCACTGAATCCCTATTAGTCGTGGATGTGTGGAATACCTGCACAAGGTTGACAGTGGGATCTACAGAGCATGAAACTAGCTCCATATCCTCCAACCACTTGTCTAGCTCTTCCTGTCCCACAGGAGGCTTGAGAGGCTTCTGGCCATTCATCACAGCCACAGCACTCATATGAGGTCTAGTCCCAGGCAAAGCACGAGGGTCACTGCCAATGACAGCAGCTCCTACAGGTGCTAATGGCGCAGGAACATAGCTGCAGGAACACCAGACGCAGGCACACATGGTCTCTTACCAGGTGCTTGACGTTCAGCATCATTCTGGCCCTCCCCCGTCAGCACCACGCCGTCGGTTGGCCACCCTGCACGCTCCTCCCCTTGTGCCACCTCTTTCCTCTTCCGGTTGGAAGCCCTCCTGCCATTGACGCCCTCTGCCGTTGGGATCGCCTGTCCCTCTGGCACGACGTTGGCGGGGCCTCCCGTGTCTGCCCTTGCCTCACCCCCGCCATCCCCCGCTGCCCCGCTCCCGCTGCCGCCCCGCGCGTGTTACGAAGCATTATAGAATACCACAGAAAACACACGCAGATATGGCTGCTGGAACCCCTCAGGCTCACGCACTTACTCCAGACGAGGCCGCCTCCTGGCTTGCACTCGCCTGCCCCTCCTCACGGTCTGGACGCTCCTCAACACCCTCAGCAACCGGTGTGGCTGCTGCTGCCGCTGCGACTATCTGGAGGCTTGGGTTAAACTCTCCCAGAACGCAGGTCACAGGTCGCCCGTCTCCTTGCGTTCGACTGGATGTTGTCTCACCTGGGTTGCGATGCCAAGCAAGGTCGCGCACCCACCGCTTACCGCCGCCGACCAGCTCGTTCTGCTCGCCTCGGCCGTAACGGTCGTACTCGTGAGTCACCTCACGAGGGAATGCAGATCAGCTCTCTGCCTTCCTCGTAGGTCGCGGTAGTGCCGTCGCCCTCGTTTATCTGCTGGGCAGAGCGCTTTACGGAGCCCTCTGGCTTGTCAGTCCACTCGAAATGGACGTCTTCAGGCGTCTTCTCGACCCCCGTGACAATTCCACCTCCGGACCCCACGCACTGGTGGTTTCCGGCCTCGGTGTATCAAGCCTTGAGTATACCCCGAAAGGCTGTGTGGTGATAAAGAACCTGTCTGCGTACCCTCTCGACTCTTGCAAAAGGACAGCAACAAGATTCTCAATGTTTGGGCAAATACCTCTGCCGTGCTCCAAGGATTTACCGTCTCCCGAGCACGCGCGTTCCGGATGATGTCGGCGTCTGGTACCCCCTCTCCTAGCACCGCTGTCGCCACCCAGTGGTTAAACAGCCGGGTGCTGCCGAGCGCTGTTGCCACAATCTGGCTAAGCGCCTCCCTGGCTAGGTCGAGACCGGCTAGAGTGATATGGGCGCCCTGATAGCGACCTCCACACGATTAGCAGTTTCAGCTAGCGCGTCACGTAGCGCACCAACTCTTCCACCGCCACTCGCCCCGTCTCACCTGGAGAAATCACGACGCGAGCCCGTTGAATAATCGGGTCCGCCGCCGCTGGCCTGCTGCCTCCCCCACTCACCGCCACCCACCCCTCTTCTGCCAAGTGCCTCGCTACGTAGGCCGCTTGCACGAATGTAGGAGCGTTTGCTTGGTTACGGTAGGGGAAAAACGCTTGCGCGTCTCTCTGCTCGTTCGCCTCACCAGCACCGTGGCTGCTTGACGATGAACCAGACATGAAAGCGTGGAAGCAATAGTACGATTTGCGCAGCAACTCGTCAGCAGAGCTTGTGAGCTCCTGGTCCTTGCCGGCTGGAATGACCCTAGGCTGCTGGCTAGCAACCTTTATCCTCACACCAGGCCTACGACCCTCGATAGGCTCGCCACTCGTCGTGACGACCAAGGTTCGTGTGTGAAGACGCTCGTTGCCTCGTTGAGCCTCGAGCTATATGCAACCTCGTTCCATCCTTGTTCCTCGGTCATGAGCAACGCTGGGCAACGCTACATTGCCAGAGCCTCGTATCGCTGCCTTGCATCCTCGTTGCAGGCAGCATACAGGAATCTCTGGCTATCCTGTGTCTAGGACAGCACAGGACCTGCCACAGTCCTGCAAGGACTTACATCCTTGCAGACCTGCTGGCTGGTTACTGGCTTCTACTAGCCACAGTACCGTTGAGCCCTCAGCACACTGTGTCCCAGTCACGTGAGAGTCCAGGCTAAGCCTGTGCAGGCACGGCCTGCCACGTGTCCTGTCCACTATGTCCTGAGTGTGCACCGCCCTCGCCCACCGGTCGGCAGTACTTCGGGACTTGATAACTTTCTAGTCCCTTGTCTGTTCTAGGCGGTTGACACGGCGTTGGAAAGGTCTCCTCAACCTGCATCCATCTAGCACATTGGTGCCCCAATATGCTAACTGCTACGTCAAGTGGCTTCCTGTAGGTTGCAGCTGCACACACTGGTGAGGACTGATAGCATGGGCATGGTGCAATTTGTGCACAGGCAGCTGGCCAGGAGCAGGGATCTTGATTATCTGCTGCTCAAGGAGATGTCCTACTGTACCTAGCTCACATTGAACATGTGCCTGGTGTGGACAACCCTGCAGATGCCCTCACCAAGCTGGAGGAGAAGGCGGAGCGGCAGTACCCCCTGCTCCGTGGGCTCATGGACCCCTTACATACACGGGCGGCCATAGAGACCAGGCCTTGCTTCAGCTTGGGTGTCCCCAGTGGGTTGTTTGACCAAAGTACCAAGTGGTGACTGGTGCTTACTGGTTGACAACCGGTCCTTCAGGGTTAGGTACACCCTCCTGGACAGGAGTTGGTTAGGAATGCACTCCTACCAGCTGAGAATCATGCCTGGCCCTCCCCACGGGGTTTCAGAAGAGTCGCCAGGACTTAAGTCGACGCCTATGGCCTCAAACAGTTAGGCCATGCAAGGGCAACCCGAATGCTGGTTCTTACAGGTTGCTGTATATATGTTTTCTAGTGCTTGTGTTAAACCTGTTGCTAATAAAGAACCTGGTTGTTGTGTTACCATGTGGCACATGGTTGCCAGGGAGCCACATTCTGTGTTATATAATGCTTGAACAAAACATAATCATGTCATTCTCATGTTGTTCTCATGGTTGTGATGTTTGTCTTGTTCAAAAGTTCCAGGTCACCTATAAACCTGGAGATTGGGGTGGGGTTCAATTCCCCAGCAGAGCCACAGCCTGGCATGAGTGATTCCTGGGCTTAACACCCAGTGAAGACATGGGCTCTCCAATAAGGCAGTATTTGCATGGGTGCTACCTGAGTCTCTTTGAGCATAAAAGGGAAAGGCTGGCCAAGGCGGGCGCCATAAGAACGGGCGCCTGTGATAACTGTGAAAGATCAGGAACTCACAATAGTACGTTCTTGGCATCCTTTAATCCCGGCCATTGGACTAGGTAATGTGCCTTGACTTTAATCTAGCACCAAGTTCCCAAGGAAAGGTTGGGAGCTGACCAAGGGGTCAGGGGATAACCTGGGGTGACCTCTGATTCACTGGCCAGTACACCTAGCCTGGTCCAAGGGCATATATGTTGTTACCCAAAAGGGGGCAGGAACCTGGGCCCTAACAGGTCTGATCAACCTCAAGGGACCAAGCGGTCTGTGGCTGAGTGGGCACAAGCTAAGTTAGGCTTGTTTCAAGCTGGTCCAGCTCCAAAAGAAGAAAGGGTCGGAGTTAGCATTTTGGGCAACCAATATGCTAAGTGGACACAGTTTGGAAAGACCTTTCCAACGCCATGCTGACCGCCTGAAACAGACAAGGGACAAGAAAGATATGAGGTCCCGAAGTCCTAGCCGTCCGTGGCTGACTAAGGTGCAGTCCTCTGGTATAGTGGACAGGACACGTGGCAGGCCGTGCCTGCACAGGCTTAGCCTGTCTATCACGTGACTGTGGTCCACGTAGACCAGGAGGAGCAGCAGCCTGTGACTGGTGGGGTACTGGAGCTGGCACAGGACTGCAAGGATACTAGACCTTGCAGGCTTGTGACAGGTCCTGTACTTCCTAGGTTGCAGGAGACAGCTACTAACTAGTGAGTCTAGGCAAATCCAGCTCGTCCTGGCTCTGCACTGATGCCAGTGGAAGTTGAGAATGAGAATGATGTTTGCAAGAATGCGGCACTAGGTGCCTGGGTTTATTATCAATTTATATGTTTACAAGTCATGTGTGCAACCCCAAGATTGCGATAGGCCTTATCGACATTGCACCAATCACATTTCATGTGCATTAGCGATTTCCAAGAGGCACACTGAACTAGCGTTACGCCAGCGTTGCACAATGCTTCTAGACGCTTCTAGAACCATTTACAAATATCCATTAGCAGGGAATATTGCCGTATTTTTCTGCCCGCTGAAGGGGTGTTTTATCTCATCAATCCTTGGCACGACTTCAACAGCCTGACCGACAGTCAGTGCTCGACAGTCAGCGTGACCACTAATTATAATGCATCAACTTGGCTATACTGCCACCATGGTCATGCACACAAGCTGTGTGCAGCAATTGTGAGTATTGTTTCAACAGAGTTTATTTACATTCCATTATGCATGCACCAGTTTATACACGCATTTCGGTCATGCAAGCAACAGATTGCAACTCCAGCCCTTTCTTTTTTCATGTGGCAATAGGACTGCGTACTCAAATCTGTAAGAACTACGGCCGCGCAGGCCTTGCCATCATGAACGCACCTTAGGCCCCACATGGTTTTGGAGGGTATAATCCCCAGCCAAACAAATTACACCAGAGCATCGCTACCGGGAAAACCTACCAAGGTAAAACCCGAGTCAAGGGGCCATTCACACTCCACGACATCTCAACTAGTGCTGTGGCTGACCCAGCGACATATTGTTCATTTGGTGCCTAAGAAGAGTATATGCCTTGGCGGAGCTATAGAGCTTGGTAAGAGCATCCGAGCAATGCTGGTCGCCTGCCACGTGCTCGGTATGGAGCGCATCAGAAAATTCCTTCACCCGGAGGAAGTCAAGGTCTCTCGTGCGAGCGTAGGGGTTCTCAATGAAGTCCACCAGCGCTTGGCTGTCGGTGCGCATGACGCGATCGATGCGTGTGGTGAGACCGCCCAGCTTGAGGATCCAGCAGAGTAGCGCGTGGAAATACGCGAGCTCACTTGCAGCCTCGCAGTACGCACGCGCCTCGGCGGTGTCCGACCCCACATACACACGGCGGTGGAGACGTGAGAACCACGCAAAGATGGAGGATGGCGCAGATTGTTCAGCGTTTGAGATATAGCTAACAGCCGCACACCTACCACGCATCTTGGTGAGCACCCGCGCATGCAAAGAACTGTCACAATAAGCCCCTAGCTCGATGGGCTTGTCCCAGTCAACACCCTGCAGGACCAACCCCGGTGAGGCCTGCACATACTCAGCTACAACCGGGCGGGCCAACAAGCAGAGAACATCGTCTGTCAACCGACTAAGGACAGCCAAGTCAGGGCTCGTGGTACACGCAAGCCAATTGAGTTTGCCACGCAGCGCACCACACTCAGAGGGAAGGATAGGCCCAGTGCGGGCCATGACCTCCTTGACCAGGTCGGGGACATAGCTACCCTTAGGATGCAGCAACATGACCCGCTGCCCTTGCTCATCGTGATCGAGAATAGTGTCCATGCCCATGAAGGGCACGATCTTGCCCGGCTCCCTAAAGACGAGCTTGCCCACAGGGTACACTGAGTGCACGAGCGAATGGAACCACACAATCCACTCCCGTGGCCCCAGGCAGTCACAGTCATCGGCATGCACGAAAACAAACACGAGCTCCCCCTTCCAGACACCAACAAACAAGGAGGGGTCCAGGTCGCTGTACATCATGCGTGCGCGGTTAAGAAGAAGGCGCTCTAAACTCTTGCGCCACGCCCGCGGCCCGGCCACGGTCCCATCCACAGCCTTCACCAACCTCATGAACTTCTTGCCCACAATAGGTTCCCACATCTTGGGTGTCCTAACATACAGCGGTGTGGTGCCCTCCCACAATTTAGCCGTCTCATCTGAATCCCCGTTAAGGAAGGCCTTAGAAAAATCCAGCACCACGGAGCCATGCGGCAAGCCTTTGTTGAGGCGCCCGAGATGAAAGCACACTAACAATCGCCAAGTGTCTTTATTTAAGCCCGGGGCAGTCAGGGCTGAGGAGGGCAGGTCAGAAGATCCAGAAAATTCTAGCACCACAGGTCTAGCAAACTCTACTTTCCTGTCAGTGCCGGGAACCGGCTTCATCTGGAAGGTCCATTTGAAACGAAGCAACCGGCCATCCCTTGGGACTAGGTCCACTGGCTCCACACAACCCAGTCCTAACCATCGTTCCCCTGCAGCCAGCATAGCCCCTTGGGTATTGTCTAGCCCTTCCTCGGTTGAGACGTGCCTGGCAACATCATGGAAGGACATGGGGCTTTCAGTGGCAACATCGTGGAAGCTAATCCCCAAACTGTCAGGGGTGAGGGCTTTAGGGGTGAGAAGATCGCGTGCAGGAGGCAATTCAGAATCCTTGTACTCTACCCCTTTCATGGCAGCCACCATAGGCAATGAGAGACCCCGAGCAGCGACATCGAGGGAAAAATTATTCAATCGCATGCAGCCAAACCCGCTCGGGACAGCTGTGTGCTGCTCACTGTAACCCCGGGTAGCGTCAAGAACGGCTGCCCTAATAAGGCGGGCCCATCATACCCCTCTACCACACACATGGGCGTGTCTGCGCCGAGTATGGTTAAGGGAAATTCCCCCAGGACCCTGACCTAGCAAAATCAGTGACCTGAGTCCAATGAGAGGGCAGCAAAGGAAAGTCTACACAATTGGCCCCGATAATAGAGACCTGGGCCTGGGTATCAATGAGGAGCCCACAAATCAGCGCCCTAGCGGTTAACAAGGAAGAGATGACTGCAGGGCTCGGGCCCAGCTGAGGGGGGACGCCTGCAGTCTGTGGTGGTGGGCGGCGAAGGGAGCCTAACCCCATGTTATTGTCCCGGCGCAGCCCTAGAACAATCTTGCTGAGCAACCCACCACCCCGGCGAGGCTGACTAACGGCAGCCGGACCCTGGCTAACGGCAGGGGTAATGCCCTCCCTACTACCCTCGCGCAGGTCAGCAGGGGGCTCGCGAGCTAAGCTCTGCACATCTGCAGCAAGTGCCACCAGATCACCGTCCTCCTCAACATGCTCATCGTCCTCTACCTCCCGAGCTTCGGCATACATTTGCATAGGGTCAGAGGCAGGCATGGGTAAAAGAGGGGCAATCACGTCACCTGGTGGAGGCCGCAAGAAGTTGTCCGCGTCCTCGTAGTAGTGCAGAAGGCGCTCCCACGCACTTGTGTTCGGTTGATAGTGCTTGAGCTTGCTCCACGGGATGTGGTGTTGCTTGTCCTGCAAGGAAACAACGGCCTTGCGCACACTCCCATCCACGGACACTACCGTGGCTGGACCATTCCACTGTCCCCTCTTTCCAAAGGGGCCCTCTTTATGCACCCAAACCAGGTCTCCTACACTATAGGCGGTAACCGGCCTACGTGTATCCCTTCGTACCAGGTTGGCAAATCTACCCTGCAAATGGCGTGCCCACTCCTCTTCTATCTCTGGTGGGTAGTGGCCGTGCTGCAATCCCTCAGCTGTTATCACCACATTGCGAGAAGGAATGGACAACAACACACGCCGATTAAGGCATGCACAAATCCGCAACGCCCACATGAGGCGGGCTGCGTATGCTGAAAGGGATGCATCACCTTGTCTCCGTGCAGCTTGCTTGAATTCTTGCACGGCACGCTCCACTATACCCTGACCAGTGTGGTCCTCACGCCCAACTGTCTTGAGGCATTCAAATCCAGGCTGGCCCTCTAGACACGCGAACTGCCTGTCCATCTGTATTGACTCGAGTGGTGAGAAAAAGGACGAAGAAACATCAGTGGCTTCTGCCAGGTCGGCGGCTTCCATATGACGCAAAGGAACTACATACAGCTACGTTGTGAGCATATCTATCTATTGCAATTAAGTATGGCATGTGTGCCCAGAACAGCACATCACCTACGATTTCCCCCTTTCTCGCAGGTGGATGCTTTACATGGTGGCGAGGAGGCTTGGGGCCCGACGATTGACATTGTGGACAATTTTCGTAACACTCACGACATGCTTCCAGCATTGGCGCCCCACCAAAAGCCCTAGCAAACTTGTAAGCGTTTGTTCCATGGCCAAAGAAGATGTGAAACCGAGACGCACAGGCATACTTGAAAATTGGATCTGTATTGATCAAGTTTGATATTGCCTTAACATCCGCAGCATCAGCCATAAAACTGCCTACATCGTCTACTGCCAGGAGCCTCCTATGCTCCATAGCGCTGTCCTGCCCTGGGGCCTTCAGTTTTCCTGAGCATTGCGCACCCACGTGAACCGCTGGCGCCTAATAGGCCCAGCCTTGCCAACATTGTCCGCCTGGTTGGCAGCAGTCCGCGACTTGCAAAACCGGGCCTTGTGCCCTGGCTTATGGCACTTGCCACACAGGTTCGTCCCCAACGGGAAAGCCTTGTTGGCCTTGCAGGTCTCGCGGGTGTGACCAGTCCCCTGGCAGCGAGGACACTTCAGGCGCCCGTCACAGTTAGCTGAGATACCTCGAGGCTGACTTGTGGCCGGAGCCACACAGGGGGGACATACAATGTGACCGGAGTTAATCTGGCGGAGACTGAATAACAGTGCCGAGCGCCGGTTGTGGCGCGACGCACACACGTGTACGCAAGTTACGTAGCTAGCAACTAGCCTAGTGGCCGTTGTGCGTAGTAACGTTGCTCCAGGTCTAGAAGCCTCTAGAGCCTGGACACGTGGCGGACAATTGAGCGTAGTCCAGTTGTCCTAGGGATCTCGTGTGAGTGATGTGTCCACGACATATAATGTGTGCCCACATATGGAGTAAATAATGACAAGGAACGCCCGATCCCTGGCGTTGCTGCATCCCTCACATTGTCACACTGAGTCCCCAACGTCTCCGACGTACATCTATATCTAACTTGGATTAGACATGGCGCCGAAGAACTCGGAAGCTAAGAACAACAATGTCCGCCCCACCCTTCAGCGGGGAGGGGCAGGAAACGGTCGGGGTCGGCCTCCCGCTAACCGGGAGCCCCCCATTACCACGAGACTGCCTTTCACGGCGTCTCAGAGGAGAATTTCTCCTCGCAGTTCCCCACCGCGGGAGCGTGACGAAAATGTCACCTACCGCATGGTGGTGGCGGACACCCCTCGCCGGCAGCGTGAAGCTGTCGCTGCCGAGGAGTCTGCCCCCCAGGGGAACAGGGGCACCGGGACTCGCAACGAGTCCGAGGTTGCCCCGCACCTCATGCCACCCGCCCCAGGGCGACAGGTGGAAGAGGATTCCTCCTCTATGGAGGAGGGGGAGGCTTCACCCTCTCCTAGGAGAGAGGTGACCTCCGGCCAGACGAGGTCATCGTCTGGCAACACCTCTGTCGGGAGGGCGCTGGCAGGCATGAGCCTCGGCGCGAACCCGACCCCTGCGTCCCAGGACGCAGGTGAGGTTTATGTTGACGGTTGGGGCCAGCTCCCCTTCAAGATCCCGGTGCGTAATGCACCAAATTTTTGCCTTTCGACGGCTGGCGACTCCGCCAGCAGAGTACCCTCCCTGGCGGCTTCGTCCTGACCAAGTTCGCGGTTCAGGCGGTGGCGGCCGAGCTCCCGGAGGACGTCCATTGCCGCTTTTCGCATGTCCAGGTTGCGATTCTAATCCGGCTGTACTTCTTGGCCGTGAGACAAGGTGTAACTGCTCTCGACATGTATTCGGAGGCTCGCCAGGTGGCAGCGGCCACGGTGGTGGCCAAGCCAACTCGGCCGGCCGAGGAGATGCCAAGGATGCCACCTGTCGTGCCAGTCGGCTGGGGACCTGCGACGGCATCCCCTGGTTCGGCAGCGACATCGACTGCGTCGCAGCAGGCGGCTGCAACTGTGTCGCCCCCGGCGTCGGCGGCGACCCTGCCGGCCGCGGCATCCAAGACTGCAGCACCGGTGGGCGCCCCGTCTTCTCCAGTGGTGGCAGCGACAGCGACAGCAGCAGCGACAGCGACAGCGGCAGCGACCCCCAGGCGGGCGGAGGGCAAGCGCCAGCCGCCTCCCCACGGCACACCCGCCGCTGAGTCGGAACCGTCGGCATCAGCCGACAACACCAACGCCATCACCACCCACCCCCCGCGAAGGCGGGTGCTTCGGCACCCCCATCGCAGTCCCAAGCCCCCGGCAGGGCCGGCAAGGGACCTGCCACGGCCCAGGCCGTGGCAAGGGATCATCCACCTCCCCCAGGGGAGGAGGATGTGGCCATGGAGACAGCCGAGGCACGCATCCCTGGGGATGACGTCGTCTCACTCCGTGAGCCAACCCTTTGGCGCGCAGTCCAGCGCTGCGCCCAGGGTATCCAAGGGGTGGCCAGCGAGAGGCTGGACGACAGGTTGGCTGAACACACCAGCCTGTTGTGTGCGATCATCTATCATTTGCTCGATCAACCCTCGATTGAGCCGATGACCAGGAGGATGTGCGAGGCACTCCTCCCGCCCTGCAGACCTTGCTGCGAGGCAAGAAGATCAGGGTGAATCTGGCCACGATGGTGGAGATGGTGCAGACGTTGCACCGGGTGTGCATGCAGCAAGCAAGTATGTATCTCCCCACTTGGTTGCGTGTACAGACAGGTAGCCAGCAGGGGGGGACGTGCAGCAGACAAGCTCATCTAGCAGTGAGGATAGTGATGTTTCTCTCACCCCTACCTTTGAGCAATGGGAGGCAGCTAGGGCACGCAAGAGGCAGGCACAGAGTCAGGGTGTGCAGGGGGGCATGGACATGTCATCTTCACCAGCACATGTTGTGCAGGCACCTAACACCCCAGTGCAGCCAGCCACGCGTAGCAGGCCCTCACAGGTCTCACCTAGCATCCCCACAACTGCAAATGCTGCTACATCCCCAGGCAGGTCTTCTTCTCCCTCTCCCTCTTCACCCTCTCAGGATTGGCCAGTCTATAACGAGCATAGGCCGATTGACAGGATTATGGTGAGGGGGCTGCCAGAGGGGTATACTAGGCAGCAGGGTGCTCAGCTTCTTCTCTCTCTCAAGCTCGCTAGGGAGGAGCTGAATATCAAGAACTGGTTTGGGGCACTCATGCAGGGTGATTTCTTCCACCAATCCAATCCCTCCATCCAGCACTTGGTATCCATATATCAGCAAAGGTATCCCAGGTGGCAGGACACACAGGGTAGGGAGCCATGGGAGAATTTTCTGCGTGATCTGCATGACCTGCTGTCTGCTCCCACCACTGTTGACATGTACTCTGCGTTTAACTGGGTGAAAACCTATAAGGTAGAAACTCAGAACTATGTAGCAGAGATCAAGAAGTGGGAACTTGCAGTGAAAGCCCACCCCGAGGTTAGCAAGCTAGATCACAAGTGGCTTGTACATTCCCTGCTCGAGAAGCTTAACCTTGATCGTAACACCTTTGCCATGATCACCACAGGCTTGGCCACCCATTGGGAGTCGATGAAAGAGGCTCTCGATTATGTTAAGCTAGCCTTGGGTCCACTGTGTCAGGACTCAGCCCCTCCCCCCTCTACCTCTTCCCCCCTGCTGTCAAGCGGGCCCGGGGGGAGGAATCAGATGAGGAGGGTAAGGCCAGGAAGGCCAAGGACAAGCGTCCTGTGACGCTAGGGGAGGTGAAGACTCTTATGAGTCAGTTTGTTAAGAGCCTCAAGGGCAAGGGCAAGGGCAAGGGCAAGGGCAAGGGCAAGGGCAAGGGCAAGGGCAAGGGGCAGGGGAAGGGGAAGGGTAGGTCATCCCCCCCAGGGGGGAACACTAACAAGTCTTCTGGGGCTGGGTCCTCCACCCCCAAGAAGGATGTGAAATGTGTGCGTTGTGGGCGTCGTGGACACAGCAAGGACAAGTGCCACAAACACAAGGAGCACCTGGCACCTGGAGGTGCTCTGCCACAAGTGCCTGGGACCGCCTCACGGGGACCCCGCCAAGTGCACCAAGGAGCCGTGGCAGCCCCCAAATGTAAGTCCTCACACCCTCACACGTGTCATGATGAGTCGTGTCCCCTACACCACCCAATATCCAGCTCCACTGCCCAGGCAGGGACACAGGATGGGAGGATGTTGACAGGATGTCAAGTTAACTCTGTTACCTCTCACTCTCCACCTTCATGCTCAGCTGTCAAGGCTGTAAGCAAGGTTGGCAAAGTGTTGAAGTATTACACAGAAACCTCTGACAGTGAACCCAGGTTCACCTCCTTGATACCCAAGGTGTCCAGGGTCATGACCCAAGCTCTTAGTAACATCAGTTATGAGGAGCTGGCATTGCAACTGCACTTACTGTATGGTCATGAGACATGTGCAGAGGTGGTAGCAGCTGCATTGGGAGGTACGGCACTCAGGAAGGCATGTCAGCTGATCAGAAAACACTGTCAGCACTGCCAAATGTATGCACCTAAACCACCCAAGTGGCATGTAGCTACACCACCTAAGTGCAAGGGCAGAGTGGTCGGGGATGTGTTCCATATTAAGGGACAGCCCTATCTGGCTTTAAAGGACGCATGGTCCAGGTACACAGCAATAGAACCTCTCCCTGGTATGGACAAGTCTCAGTTGCACAGAGCTATATTAATAGCACAAGCCAGGTACTACCCAGTAGAAGCACTGCTGTTAGATCAGCAATTTAGTTGCCTTGCTGGGGCAGAGGGCTGTGAAGCTATAGACCTGGCTGGGCTAGAAGATCATGAGAGACAAGGTATCATTGAGAGGGCAATTAGGTCTATCAAAACCTTGGTAGCCAAAGAAGGTGAGAACCTGTTAGCTGACAGTGGGTCATACGCTGATAGGGCACTGTGGGCTACTAAGATATGCCAGATACTCAATAGACGACCACTCCTGCAGACACCCTATGGTATTATCACACCAGATGGGTTACAGGCTGGGATATACCCACCTGAGGTACTAGCTGTGTACAATGCACAGCGTGCCCACGCTGCCAGCAGATTGGCAGCCAAGGATGCCAAGCATCCACGCCCCTCCTTCAAGGAAGGGGACACAGTTCTCTTCTATAAGGAGTCAGGGCTAGGGAAGGTTGGGACATGGTTAGGCCCAGCCACTATCCTTAAGTTTTCCAGCACAGGCAAGACTGTGCATGTGAAACACAATGACACTGGGCATGTGCACAAGTGCTCACCTCACAGGATTAAATTGTATTACACTCCACTGTCAGACGTGGCAGAGGAGGAAGAGCTGATGGTCGACAGCTCAGTACAGTTGCCTGGTATATCTGGAGTACCCAGTGAGTGGTTGTTTGGAACACACACTGGTGAGTGTGATAGCCACAACACATGTGCACCCCAGGTCACCCTCAGTGAGCCTAGCCAGCCACAGCAGGTTAGACCACCTGTCAATGAGGGCACTAACCAAGAAGGTGGTCAGCAAGACAGCACACCTTCAGCGGTACCAGCTCAACCCATACCTACCGTGTCCAAACATGGGCTAGCAGAAGCGGTCCGCATACTGCAAGCAGCGCATAGAGCCAAAGCTCACACTGCTGCAGGGTCAGCCAAAGTGAGTAGGGCAGGTCACAGCGACAACAATCCAGCTCTAGTCGCGGTTGACACCCAAGCTCAGGTTAGCATCATCAGTGCATTGGCTGTACCACACCTAGAGTTAGAGCCTTCCCCTTGGCAACGGGTGGCTGATTTCTCTGGGCAGGCTAGCTTGACTGTTAAAGGTCAGGTTACCTTAAACATTCTTGGTATCCCCACACCTTTTCAGGTACTGGAAGGATACACAGGAAATGCTTTGTTGGGTGATCCATTTATTTCTTACCCAGGTGTCACCATCTCTTGTGATAGGCTTGAGGTACAGGGCCTGGGTGGGGTGTCACTTGATCATTTTCAGGTACCACTCCAGACTTTGGTTGACACACAGCCAGCCACTGTCAAATTTGTTGCACCAAAGTATGCACCTGGGCACGAGCCACGTGTGGCAGATTTGGTGCACAGTCAGAAACTGCACCCCAAAGCATTTGGATTGGGAAAGTATGATGTTGCAAAAATGTCTCCCCTCTCCTATGAGCAGATTGTCCAGGACTGTCAAACTCAGGAAGGTTTCACTAAGTGGGTTGAAGCTTTTAGAAAGGCTATGGATGAATGGGTGGTTCCAGATCCACGTAGTCCCACCCACACACCTCCAGTCACTCCCTTAGAGCGTAAGCCCAACGGGAGCAAGCACCTAAGACTTAAGTTCGTGTGCAAGCACAAGCAAGCAGCAGATGGCTCTGTCATTTTCCATGCTAGGCCTTGTGTGACTGAGTTTAAGGGATCCACTGATTTGACAGAGGCAGACCTGTATACACCTGGCATTCAGCAAACTTCTCTTAAAATTTTGCTGTCTGTTTTTCTAGGGCACATCAATCAAGGTGATGATTATGTGTGCAAAGCCACTGACATTAAACGTGCATTTCTGAAAGGCTCACCTGAAATAGCTGAGCAAGTTTGGCATGGGAAGGTGTATGTGGTCAACACACCTCAGGTGTGGTCTAAGGATATCCCACAACCATTTCTGAAAGCCAACATAGGAGTGGAAGGTCTGCAATCTGCTCCTAGAATTTTCAGAATGTCAGCTCAAGCTGTGTTTGAGAAGCTAGGTGCTCGGTATGATGACATAGACCCTTGCTTCTTTGTTGTCCCTCACCCTCATGGCATGATCATGTTTGTGTGGCATGGGGATGATCAGCTTATTGCTGGGCCTAGGCAGGCTGTGGATGATTTTATTGCCAACGTGTCTAAGTCTTTTGAGATTGGCAAGCAGCTAGAGCTGGGCACCATTGCTATTAAGTTCTGTGGCACAATGTTGCAGCTTCAGAAGCAAGCAGATCAGTGGGTCTGTGCAATGTACTCTCCATCAGATTACATGCACAGTTGTAAGGAAGTGCTGCAGACTAAAATCAAACCTTGTGACTGTCCCACCATTAGGGGCAAGCTGGGGTGGTTGTGTTCTACTTGTGCACCACACTGGCAGTAGTCAGCAGGGTTGATGATGCAGTTCTTATGCAGGTAGGCCACAAGGCTATCAACAAGCTCCTGCAGGCTGGTCCACCCCTTATCTTGCATTCCCTGGAACTCTTTAAGCCCATTCACATTCAGGCTATAATGGACAGTTCCATGGAATCACGGCAGATTACTCAACTGCAGGCTAGGGAGGCTGGCTTATTTTTTGTACAAAATGCTGACCAACCCATGTCACTCATCTCATGGTATAGCAGGCTACATAGGCGTAAAGCTGTTAGTAGCAATGCTGCTGAGTGCAGGGCAGTTGTGTCAGCTGTGCTACATGCCAGGTATCTCAATCATGTCCTGGTTTGGTTACAGAAGCAAGCAGGCAGTCAGGCTGGGGTGGTGGCTCACTTGCACACCGACAGTCAATCTCTCCTCAGTTTCCTTGACAACCCTTATGCTGTGCATACTGATTTGGACTGGGTGATCCTGAAACAGGAGTGCACCTACTGGGAGTCTACCAATCATGTGCCGGACAAGGCCAACGCCGCGGATGCGTTGACCAAGGTGCCCCAGCTAGCACCTGAGCAGTACCAACTGCTCTATCACATGATGAACCCCTACGGCAAGCAGGCCAGCCTGCCCCCGCCGGTAGACACCTAGTCCACCCCTCCCCAGGGAGGGTGGCTAGTCTCCCCACCCCTACTATGGGGCAACCCCTGTCAGGGGGTAGGGGTACCCAGACCCGGGCCCAGGCCACGGGGTGTCTTATCATCAGCACTAGCTCCTGGGGAGGAGCTGAACCTGTATGCCTTGTAAGCCCTGTTTTATGGTGAATAAATTGAGTCTCTTTGACTTTGTCTCTCTCATGGAATTTCGTTAGCTCATCTCTTGGGAGGTGAGCTGTCAATCCTTCACAAGTGTGTCATTGTGTCAGTCATGGTGACAGTACTTGTACATGGCATTGTTATGTGGCTGGGTCATGTTCATGGTTACCTTGTACATGTGCATGTGCATGTGCATGTAACGTGTGACAGTCTTAGTCCTGTGACTGTGCCTGTTGTGTCTTATGCTGCCATCTGGTCCCAGGACCTGTGGTAGGGTGATGGGCAGTCCACCCATTCGCCATGTGCAAATCAAGTGGAGAACCAGTTCCCCTTGTCAGTTGCCTGTGCTTACCACCATGTGGCACTCACAGGTATCTGGCTGCTCTGGCCCAGGTCAGCAGTGGCAAAACATCAGGTCCTAAGCACCTGGGGAAGACCTCTGGTTTCACTAGAGTCATCCCATTGGTTTTTGGGAAGTGGATGTTGCATGGGGTTCCATCCACAAGTGGCAATCAAGCCCCCCTTTTTCTACCATCTGCAGTGACAGATGCCAGGGAAATGACGACAATTCGCTCCTTCAAAGATGGAAACTGGGCACTCCTTATATGCTGTGACATGTGACTTGCATGACGTCCTGTGTGACGAATGGCCGCAGTACCTCATTTATGTTTTCCCCACTATTGAGGGGGAGGAACCCCCGTAGTGCTTGGCAGGGTTAAATCAGCAGTCAGCATCAGTATAGTCCGTTTCTGGGGCCCTTCTCTAATCCAGTTGTGACTGTATGGGCTCTGGTTGCCTTGCAACGGTTGGTAGGTCAGACTTGGAGCATGTTCCAATCTGAAAGAAAACATAATGGGAGTTAGCTGAGATACCTCGAGGCTGACTTGTGGCCGGAGCCACACAGGGGAACATACAATGTGACCGGAGTTATTCTGGCGGAGACAGAATAACGGTGCCGAGCGCCGGTTGTGGCGCGACGCACACACGTGTACGCAAGTTACGTAGCTAGCAACTAGCCTAGTGGCCGTTGTGCGTAGTAACGTTGCTCCAGGTCTATAGAAGCCTCTAGAGCCTGGACACGTGGCGGACAATTGAGCGTAGTCCAGTTGTCCTAGGGATCTCGTGTGAGTGATGTGTCCACGACATATAATGTGTGCCCACATATGGAGTGAATAATGACAAGGAACGCCCGATCCCTGGCGTTGCTGCATCCCTCACATTGTCACACTGAGTCCCCAACGTCTCCGACGTACATCTATATCTAACTGTCACCGGCGCCAAAAACGGCCCTGATGGCAGGGCCATCGGCATTGACTGCTGGCGTCGGCTTCACGGCACCCTTGCCGGCCAGCTCCTGAGCAGCGCCACCGAGCGCCATGATCTCGCGGATGCAGGCGAAAGCAGCAGCCTTGCTTGCCAGCTTCTCCTTGGTCAGGACAGACGCCAGACTCTGCACGGTGCTTTCTGACATAGCACCGCTGCCAAGGGCCTTGACCAAGAACAGGACCACCGAAAAATCATCAGCAAATTTTAGATTGGTTTCTTCTAGCATCCGCTCGAAGGCAAGCGTGGCCTTGGCAGTGTCACCTGACACTTCGAACGTCAGAATCTGCATGACGTCCTTGATGGACTTCACCAGCCCTGTCGGCGCGAGAAGCTCAGTGAGCCGCTCAAGGAACTGATTCCAGTCCCATGCCTTCTCCTGGGCGATCCGAATCAGGTCCCGCACCGCCTGCGGCCCTTTGCTGGCCAGTGGAGCCCCCCGCAAGATCCGAAAAATCTGCGCGGGAGTCTTCACTACCGTGCGGACTTTCTCCTCCCAGGCCTTGATTGCCCAGACAAAGTCACGGTTTTCCTTGTCCGTAGCCTTGTCGGCCAACGGCTCTGGCAGCATGCGAACCACCAGTTCGTGCTCTCGCAGCTCCTTGTAAGCATCGGCACCATCGCCAGTCAACTGAATGGCGTCCGTGTCGGAACGGGAGCCGCGAGCCATTGTAAATAGCAGCTTTTGAGTACAAGTGTGAGAATGATGTTTGCAAGAATGCGGCACTAGGTGCCTGGGTTTATTATCAATTTATATGTTTACAAGTCATGTGTGCAACCCCAAGATTGCGATAGGCCTTATCGACATTGCACCAATCACATTTCATGTGCATTAGCGATTTCCAAGAGGCACACTGAACTAGCGTTACGCCAGCGTTGCACAATGCTTCTAGACGCTTCTAGAACCATTTACAAATATCCATTAGCAGGGAATATTGCCGTATTTTTCTGCCCGCTGAAGGGGTGTTTTATCTCATCAATCCTTGGCACGACTTCAACAGCCTGACCGACAGTCAGTGCTCGACAGTCAGCGTGACCACTAATTATAATGCATCAACTTGGCTATACTGCCACCATGGTCATGCACACAAGCTGTGTGCAGCAATTGTGAGTATTGTTTCAACAGAGTTTATTTACATTCCATTATGCATGCACCAGTTTATACACGCATTTCGGTCATGCAACAGATTGCAACTGTGGACGTTAGGGATTTGTCTGTATGCCTGCACGTGCCTCGTCACGCCGATGGGAACGAGGAACAACGCAAAGGATATAGCTTGGTCATGGGGGATGACCAGCGATCTCGGCAAGCACGAACCGTGGGTGCCACCTTGGTCGTGAAAGTGCCCACCGTGGTCGTGGCCTGGTGCACAGATTTAAGGTTGCTGCCTTGCAACATTGGCTAAGCCGTGCTGTGAAAGACCAAGAGCTCACATCCGCTGGGAGCTCTTTCTAACTGACTCCGGGTCCATTCAGTAGCCCACGCTAGACTAGGATCTTTGAGAGTGTCGCTGGTGCGGCTCGTAACATCCAGCTACCAAACAAACAAAGAAAGTGTAAATAAATATTCTTTGACTGCCCAAAGCGCTTCTTTCGCGATGAAAAACAAAGAATTATTAAATCTTTGGCTGAAAAATGTGCTCTTACTGGCAGTAACAGCAGTGCTGCCGGCTGGGTTATACGAAATAAACAAAGAGTTATTAAGGGGACATGACACCCGGGACTTTTTTGGCGCCAAAAAAGTCGGGACGGTACCGACGGACCGTGAAATTGTGGTGCACAGTGCGCGCACCGTGCGGAGGTGGCCATGGCGACGTGCGTTCCGTTAAAATATGGCTAATCCGGCGGGCGACAGGCCGAAAAATTAAGCCGATGGTTAAAAGTGATGTTCTATTATGATGTTTCATAGCCAGATCTGCACTATTTGCAAATTCGCTGCCTTTGTTGGTACAGATTTGCACGGGGGTCTCATCCAACAATTTGGCCGCGATGAATAATCTAGCATGCGTGCCTGCGACGGTAGAACTCGATATTCGTGGGTTGTATTGATGCAGTAAGAGCCGTTTAGTAACGGACACCATGAAAATAACCTAAGCGTCTTCGATCTGCGGCCATTTCCTGTCATTTCTAAAATGATTTCGTTCAGGCCTGCGCGATCCGCGGTTAATCCATCCATGGTTGGCTGGCTTTTCTTGCGCGCCTGGGTAGGAAATAATGCCGGCCGTGGTACGTTGATTTGCCGCATGTCACCGCCCAGTCTGTTTGCGCTCTTAATGAACCTGGCATGAAAATTTTGGCGCCGTTTCTGGGTTCTTCTTGCTATTTTGTTCTCCACTTGTTGCAGTTGTGCTATCAGATTTTCCGCAGCTTTCAATGGTTTTCCTTACGCTGCGTATGCCATGCTTCCTACAGCTACCCAGATTTGATCGGGCAGTTATCTGGCTTTGCTACGCTTCCTGTATGGAGGTTTTCACACGGTAGACATTCTATATTGCGTAGTCAAGGACCCTAGCTGCCTGGGAGCGGCATCACCGTTGCAAGGAGCTGGCGAGCTCATAAACGCCTGTCATGGCTCTTCAGCCTTCTGGAAAACAAGGTTGTTGTATGGAAGGTGAGAATATGTGAGTTACTTATCACATCCCCACCTGTTTAGCCTCCATTAAACATGGCTTGTACTTCCTAGATGACAGGGATCAGGTCGTTATGGCTATGAAGGATGCACCTTTTATCCATAAGCGTCATGACATGGTGTTGGCTATGAGTGATTCCCGCAAGCGGTCACCCCTGCTCATAATGGTTAAAGAGTTGGTGGTTGTTTTCTTCAAGCATCTAGCATTTGTTTTTCGTGGTTCTGCCCCATTTGCAGGGGGCAAGTTTAGGAATGTGCTCATGGTATTGCCTCATGTCATGGTGCACCAAGCATGCAGGCTGGCAGCTATAACAAGATGTAATATGGGCAAACTAGGTCAGAATGACCTGTAGTTTGGTGGCAAGCTTCGTGATACATTAATTTAATTAATTGCACTTGTTTTGGCCCAGTTTGTGGTGGGCAAGGGTGTCTTTGTGGTGGTGTTTGAGCTCCAAACCACAAAAAGCGATCAATTTTTTTTTGCACATGACCATATTTCAATGTGGGTAAACGTGGTCAGAATGAGCTGAAACTTTGGGGCTGTGTGATTGCAACCCTGGGCCAATTTTGAATATAAGATTTGACCCCATTGCATGTGTCTATGATTTGATTAATTTTTTTAGGCACCAAAAAATACGTGTTTTGGGCTAAATTATTTCAATGTGTCTAAACATGCTTATTCTGACCTGCAAACTAGCTGGAATTAATGGCAAGGGTTGCAACTAGATGGGAATATATGATTTGGCCACATTGGGTTTGCCCATTGTTCTAGGGAAAATCGGCCAAAAATAGCGTCCTTTTCTATTTTTAGCACATAACTGTCACATGGTGGGGGGTAGTACCCCCCCAAGTGGTCGGAAATTTTTTTTTTAAATCATATTTATGGTCCCCCATCATAACTGGATTTTTATCACATGCCTAGGTATGGTTTCCAGAAAAGTGCCCTTTTGGGGTGTCATGTCCCCTTAAATTGCGCAGCCATGAGCCAGCTCAACGGTTGTTCGGTAACCAAACAAACTAACTAATAATTAATTAATTGGACAGGTGGACTTCTTCTTCCAACCAATAAAACGTAATTATCTAATTCCGAAGGGCCTTTCGGCTGAACCGAATTAAAGTTAGAGCTTTTTACAGATCTGTAAAGTTAGGGCCCGAAAAATACAGATGGCTATGCGTATATACAGATCTGTTTTTTTATTACAGATCTGTACGTAAACTCCGACGTAATGCCTTTACGTCTTCGGGGGTCGAGGTGCAGGCCGTGTTCAGTACCTGGAAGCAAAATTCAGCCATGGCTACGAAAGCTAGAGGAATTTCAGCCGTATGACCTGCACACGAGGGTAATTAGAGAGTTTTTGCAGAAGCTTTAGCTGAAGAAATCGGTTTTCTCTGAATATAGTTTAATTAACGCATGCAGGAAAGATAGGGCCGCTATGCCTTGCATGCCTGGATGTGGAAGGCTGTCTGCGACATGAGCTGACTAATTCGATCTGTACAAAGGGTTTCCTGTTCGCCCAAATTTTCCTTGGATGACCCGGTTGTTTATAAGGGTCGGTGGCTATTAATTAGTGGTCCGAGAAAATTAATTGTAGGTGTTATACGACTTGCTTGCAAAGATTCGTGTTTGGTTGCACCAGCTGAGGTTAGGTGGGAACCTGTAGGCTCGGCTGGCTGCTTGACAAATCTTTGGCTGATTTGGTTTCTTTAGTGAGTCGTGATTAACTATTGTATAGTGGATTCGGACCGGCCCAAGGGATCGATGGGCGAGTTTCTTGTTTGTCAGACTTGGGAACCTTGTACAACTACCTGTACGGTTAACGCACTAGCCTGGGGGTGCGTGGCCACGTTGTTTGTGGTGACGTTTTCAGCACTGTTCAGGCCGGCGTGTGACGCATGCCGGTGTTACTTAATTTAGGATGATGTCAGCGTGTGTGTCGGCGGGCCATGCCTTAAGCAAGCTAGGCAGGCAATGATCCGCAATTGTTTCTTTCCCAATGGCGGCAATGGCCGCCTGTGCAAAATTGCACATTCTAGCGCGGGTTGCATCTGTCTTGTAGCCGAGGCAGATGGTGGCACAACCGCTAAGTTGTCCGACCAAGCATAGTATAGTTGGTCGTGCAACGGAAAGAAAATTTAAATTTACCCCCATGTCGTTTTTCCCCGGCTGTGGGTCTTTTTGACATGGGCGAAGGATGGGGCGCTACTTCGGCGGTTTGACCAGCTTCGGCGGAGCTGTTCATAAGTCACTAAAACAGCTCTAGTGTCACATCGCAGGCTTGCCACCTTGCGATGGTGCGTGGGAAGTGACCTGGGCTCATAAGGTCCCGAACCAGGTTCCTGTCAGCAACGGCCTGTTTTTTTCATAAATTATTTTTTGTGGCGGCAGGTCAGTTGTCCAGCTGCCCCTGCCGAGGAGGGGTAGTTGGGGACAATAGGAGCCGCGCGAGAGTTGCGCTCCGAAGCTAGAAATTTCCCTATTGCGAGACTCGAGTTGGGGAGGGCGTCTTAGGGAGGCGAGGCTACGCCAGACCTTTGTCGTTCCTTTTCGTCTCAGCACCTGCTGCGCGGCTCAGTCTATTATGGTGTCGTAAAACCTCTTTCCTTTTTGGACGATTCCGGAATTGCGAAATGCTGGCTCTTTTGGGGGGCTTGCTTTTGGGGTGGTCACCGGCTTGCGTCGCATTGAACCAGCGGGCCCCTGCGGGGGTTAATATAGCCTAGCGCGGGCTGAGTCGCCATTTAAGATGTTGCGACACGCTCTTTCGCGCACGGTGGTCATGAATTTAATCGGCGCAATGGGGTTGGCGCCAGGGGGGGGTAATTGGGTGGAGGCTTCTTGCTTCCGCATGCGGATTGAGAACTGCCACTGTTAACTGCTGCATTTGTGGCAGGGCTCCACTTTATATTGTATTCAATCAAATGCTGGTCTTCTTGGGAGCTCAGTGATCTTAATCGGTTTTCTCTGAATATAGTTTAATTAACGCATGCAGGAAAGATAGGGCCGCTATGCCTTGGCCTGGATGTGGAAGGCTGTCTGCGACATGAGCTGACTAATTCGATCTGTACAAAGGGTTTCCTGTTCGCCCGAACTTTCCTTGGATGACCCGGTTGTTTATAAGGGTCGGTGGCTATTAATTAGTGGTCCGAGAAAATTAATTCTAGTTCTATTCCCACTATTACCAATCCACCAACATTTGATTAAAACAATAAGTGGGCAATTACAGAACCCATGAGTGAGCCTGCCACGCTGCACCCATTTCATGATTGATTGTAGTTCTCGTTACCCTAGAAACAAACACAAGAAGAGGGAGGGAGGGTGGGACAAGAAAAAGAGACCTAGAACATCGTGCAAATGGCACTTTAGGGCGGCGTAGCCCGGGCTCGCCTCATGCGCCGTCAGCAACAGTAACTTAATTGCTACTTTTAACGAACTAGAAATGGCCATACAAAACTGGCCAACTAATTCTAACTCATGGAACCGGTCCAGCCCAAGGCCCACCGTCCCGTAGTACCACTCACATAGCGGCGTTCATTCTCATCTATTATAAAGAAACTACGTTCAGAGAACACCGATTCTATTCCCACTATTACCAATCCACCAACATTTGATTAAAACAATAAGTGGGCAATTACAGAACCCATGAGTGAGCCTGCCACACTGCACCCATTTCATGATTGATTGTAGTTCTCGTTACCCAACCCCCCTTTCCTGGTGCTTTATCACCAAAGCTCCGCCAACCACTTTCGCTCAGTGGCTCTCGGGGCTGCCCTGCCGCAACGGTCACGACCATTACAATCGCCGGCAGCTGTAGCGAGCCTCATCCACAATAACCCTTCGCAGGGCCCCCCCCAGCCTTCCACCCTCGGCCAGTAAAAGAGGGTGTTGAATGTGCACGCAAAGACAAGGAAGAAGACGCCACCCTCAAGGACCAGTGTCGCCCTGACGTGACGACAACTTGAAAGACGCCACCCGTTGCCACCATATCTTGATTACTGTCAACGTTGTCACCTGGGGGAGTAACTTTCCATATTTCAGGTTTTAGTTGATGAGCAGGCTCTCATCACACACCCCAGCGGCCGATAAAGCGCAAGCGCAACTGGGCCGGCCAAAATATTTGGTCCTGCCCGGCCCAGGTCCGTCTGTTAAACTGGCCCGCCGGACTGGTCCGCCGGACTGGTCCGCCAGCACTTATTTTGGTTTTTTTACCCCTGAAAATGAAAAAAATCATAACTCCTAGACCACAACTCCAAACACCCTCAACCAAGATGCCAGGAATATTTACACTTCAAGGGCTTTCAGAATATGCAATAATATCACGAGTCCATTCAGTGCCCTGGATGTTATCTTCAGTCAAAGTTGGACAAAAGACGAACTTTTTCGTGTTAGAAAAAGTTAACCCCCCCGTTTTCTCCGGGGGAGGATTCTAAACACCAAAATCATGGTTGGATATTTTTATTAGAATGTTCAGGGTCCCCCAATTAACGGGGGGGGGTGCACTCAGAATTGCATTTTACACACGGCACCATGCTCATATTGACACATGACTACGAACACCCCAAATGGAGAAAAATGCCATGCTATATATGCAATATAAATGACCACAATAGAGTGCCAAACCTGCTGGAATCCAAACATGACGCCAACTTGCCATCACTAAATGTTATCCCCCAAAGAAGTGCCACAAATTGTGCACCATAATGGCTAATACCCGCCTCCTAGAGCAGGCATGGAAAGCTGTTGCAATAACACTATCCTACTCATCAAAAGACATGTAAGGACGTACGAGTTTCCCTGCAAACAACGTGCAAACGCATTGCCGTACCTGCCTCGATCATGACCTGGCTGGGTTCCGCTGGCCGGCAAGCTCATACGTCACGTATGCAGCTACTAGTGGGAGAGGCGGCCATAGCCGCTCTATCCATGCATCTGTCATCATTACCATGTTGAAGATATGTGCAAAGACGACGTCTAACGCGTCCACGTCCCCAGCAAATGGCGCAACGGACTTTCGTAAAGACGCGGGAGGCCCAGGCAGACGGAAACTCCCAAGAACCAAAGGAAACCGGCGATACCAAACGGGACGTCTCGTCTGACAGTGACTACCAAGACAGAGGTAATAGCCACTGCGTATTTCCTCAACAGCATAAATCTGATCATTCTTGACGTACCAAAATAATGCATCATCGTTCAGGGGTCATCATCTGACCCATTTCAAGCCGCGGAACCCAAAATTGCCACAAAATGGCGCGCTGACAGCCATATCTTGCTATGCGCGCGCGCAACGGTAAAAAATGTTAGCAAAAGTCACGTGACTGCCTGCAAGAAAGTGGTGGTATTTACTGTGCTATGGCGCAATTACCTACCCAACCTATGCATTTTCATTGAGGTTGGGTCTGCCCCGACCCGCCGGACATATTTACGTTACGTCACTTACGTCGCAGGTCACGGAATTACGCGGTACAGTTACGTTACGTGTGTTGTGGTCAAATTTGACCACATCGGCGGACCAGTTCGGCGGACCAGTCCCGGTCTGAATCGAAATATTGCATAATCCCGGAGTTCGTCCCTACCACATTTCCGAGACCTCACGCACCCATAAGAGCGGATGCTGGTAAATATTTTTCTACTTACGCGAGGGCCGACAGATTTGTCGTCCATCACAATGCCCACTAAAAGTAACCCGACCACCCTTCCTTCGGCAGTCAGCAGTCAGGAACTGCAACCCTGCTGCGACATTCCGCAGCAAAGCGGTAGGCACTGCGCGTGGCACGGAAGACTTACTCATGGTTTCAGAGTTCCGTACAGGTGCCACGCGCAGGCAAACGCGAAGTATTTTATAGTCTCTCGTCGGCCAAGAACCCAGCTGCGAGGAGAAAACCGACGAGGGTAATGTTTAATTTCTTTTTCACAGTCACGTGACTGTTCATGCTATGTCAGTCACGCGCCATCTCTAATCAACCACCGCCAGCCAAAAAGGCTGACGCGATTAGGGCAGCATTAAATTTCTTGTAATCCGCCATACCCATACCCCATACATCCGATTACAAGAAAAAGAGACCTCGAACATCGTGCAAATGGCACTTTATAGGGCGGCGTAGCCCGGGCTCGCCTCATGAGCCGTCAGCAACAGTAACTTAATTGCTCCTTAACTTAACGAACTAGAAATGGCCATACAAAACTGGCCAACTAATTCTAACTCATGGAACCGGTCCAGCCCAAGGCCCACCGTCCCGTAGTACCACTCACATAGCGGCGTTCATTCTCATCTATTATAAAGAAACTACGTTCAGAGAACACCGAGCCTTATACGACTTGCTTGCAAAGATTCGTGTTTGGTTGCACCAGCTGAGGTTAGGTGGGGACCTGTAGGGTCGGCTGGTTGCTTAACGAATCTTTGGCTGATTTGGTTTCTTTAGCGGGTCGTGATAAACTATTGTATAGTGGATTCGGACCGGCCCAAGGGGTCGATGGGCAGGTTTCTTGTTTGTCAGACTTGGGAACCTTGTACAACTACCTGTACGGTTAACGCACTAGCCTGGGGGTGCGTGGCCACGTTGTTTGTAGTGGCGTTTTCAGCACTGTTCAGGCCGGCGTGTGATGCATGCTGGTGTTACTTAATTTAGGATGATGTCAGCTTGTGTCAGTCGGCGGGCCATGCCTTAATAAGCAAGCTAGGCAGGCAATGATCCGCTATTGTTTCTTCCCCCTCCCTCCCACCCTGGAGGCTTCTTGCTTCCCCGTGCGGATTGAGAAACCTTAAGGCCACTGTTAACTGCTGCATTTGTGGCAGGGCTCCACTTATTGTATTCAATCAAATGCTGGTCTTCTTGGGAGCTCAGTGATCTTAATTATGTAAGAAAGAAATCAAGCCGAAGTTAATCCTGCATCTGAGCGAGCAGAATAATTGCAAACACAACAGCACTTGTGCGACAGACCAAACAATATTGCCGCGTGCACTAAAGGCTCTGTATTCTGGTCACACCCACGTGCATTGGCTACATTGGATTTGGCGCCTTAACGAACTGAGTCGAGGGAAAACGCGAGTAGCGCTATCTACTAAGCAGTCGCTTGTCATGTCTATACGCCCGGGCATCTTATGATCTGTCTACCATGCACGCATTTTCCTTGGATGAATCAAACAGCTTTTGAAGCTGGCGACGATGAAGTCCGGCCACGACAATATAGCGCTGCTCAGAGCTTCGTTGCCGAGGAAGGTTTATGTAAGAGGTGCTTTGTCCGGGGAGATAATGTAACTCTGCCTATACCCCGGTAGCTTTCAGCACGCGCATATTGCTTGAGGCAAGCAAGCCACGACGCCTGCAGGTGCTCCTGCCGAGGTGGAGACCTCCGAGAGCACGTGGATTAGGCTCATACGTCAAAGCAGCATCGACCTTCATTCTCCTGGTGTGGAAGGTCACTTTTCAGGATTAACATATCTGAATGCTGATGGCCTGTGCATTTTCCGTCAATTGAGCAGCGATTGAAACCATGAGCCATGCAAGTGTAAGGTGCAGAATCCAGTTGATGAACCCAAGCCGGCAATGTGCAAAATTGATGAACCCAAGTAATATGTGCAGATGTTTCGTCCCACTGACTGTGTGCTAGTGCATGAACCGTGTAGGCCCTTGGCGTGTACTCACTTAATTGCTGCAACCGTGCCCACAGCTGCTTGTCAATACACGCGGCAGGCACAACGACTTTTGCCGCGAGGTGAAACATTTAACTCCCCCACACCTTGCACACTTTCTTTTCCCTATCCATCCTACCCCCCAGCACACACACATGCACACACACAAACGCCCACATACATACACATGCACATAGATGTTCACGCACACACGCACACACGCACACACGCACACACGCACACACGCACACACGCACACACGCACACACGCACACACGCACACACGCACACACGCACACACGCACACACGCACACACGCACACATGCACACATGCACACATGCACACATGCACACATGCACACATGCACACATGCATCCATGCACACTGTGACATACACATGTATGCACACAATATCACACGCATGCACACACCCACGTGCGCACGCTAACACATGCGCACACACTAACACACTAACACACACATGCAAACAAATGTGCACACACCCACCAGCACACGTGCACATGCATACAAACGCACACAAACACAGGCAGACTTGCACACATGCGCCACACACATTAATCCATCACCAATAAACGGGTTGCTTGGACCCAACGACCTTCTTACTCGCCTGTCCACCCAACGTTCTGCCCATCCTCCCGCCTGCCCGCCTGCAAGTCTGCCACCCGCCTATCTGCCCACCCATCTGTCAACCTGCCTACCTGCCTGCTCGTGTGCATGCCTGCGGGCCTGCATGTGCACCTGCGCCCATGCACCTATTATGCCCCCATGGCACGTATATGCAGCCTAGCTAGCTAGTTGAGTGGCTTTAGGCACGCGCACATGGGTGGCTACATGGGCATTCGCCTGTGTCTTGGGCTGGGGGGGTGGGCTGATTAGTTCAAGAGTGGGCGGGAAGACGGTGGTATAATTGGGTGGGTAGGGACGGAGTGGATGGATGATTGGGGGGGTTGGATGCGGGTGGGACTCAAGTTTGTGTAAAGTCCAATGTTGCCTATAGCATCAGCAAAAATAAGCGAGAAAGCAGCCTAAATTCAAGGAGCCTACTTCTTGTAACGTGTGCCAAACTGCAATTAATGGAACCTTGCAGGCTCGAACAAGCTGCCAGCTTCATAACGCAAATGGAATGAATTGCATGGTTACAGGACAAGTGTGTGGTTGGAAATCTTACAATGCCTGGCAACGTCTCTTTCATGTTCCCACTGAGAACCGCTGTTCTTCGACACAAGAAGGCTTTGGCGAGCAACGAGCTTCGGCCAGGGCCTTCATTTCAAGGAACCGTGTGTGAAGCAAGAACTCAATATTTACAAACAGAAACTATACCTAACTTTGCGACCTTCATGCAGTATGTCATGTGCATGGCTATGTACAGAGTATGTGCCAACAATCACAACAAAAACGTGCGAAATTGCAAACATTGCCATGGAAGGGCCGGAGCCACGCACGCAGCAAATTAAAACGGTTCGTGAACCAGTCTGTCGGGCATAAAGGCAGCAAAGTCTGGCCAGCAATAATGCAGTGCGATGCGAGACAAACTCAATATGGGCAAATATTGAGGGTAAATATGGGTAAATATTTATGGGTTCAATATGGGTAAATATGGGCAGGCAGGCGCAGCTCGTCCTCGATCAGCAGTGCTATCTAACGTGACGGCGCCTTATTTCCGCGTGCACGGTGCCGAACATGGCACTGGCCTGATTCCAGTTGCACCAACGCCAGATGCCTTCTCGTCATAGAGCAGAGGCTTTCCGTACGTCGACATCGTTGGCTATACCAATCGTTATTAATTAATTAATTAATAGACACGTGACTGCGTCCCGTGAGCATAAGTCCTCGATCAGTGGGAGGGGAACATGGGATGGAATGGATGGTATAAGCTATCTAGGCCCTAGTTACACAGGGGTGTGGGCACCGCGGCCCGAATCGCTATGAATGCCATACTTGGTCACACGCGGAGCCCCCACAGGCTTGGGGGTGGTCTCCTTCATCACTACTTGCCATCTATCCTTGCGCACCATCTGCCTCCATATTACAGCAGACAAACCAGGAGGCTGCCCGGGGGTGAGCCCGTCACGTCTAGTGTAGCACATGTCCATGCCGAGTCTATCACGAAATGACGGAAATGTCCACGGGTGGCGGCCCTGCCGCGCGCGGCCGGGGGCACGCCAGGTTAGGACATATCGCCCAGGCTGGGCGGGCTTGGTGCCAGCTAGTCTATCTGAGGTATCTACCTGATCTGTGCGGGCCAGGTGCCCGGCTAGGCCCAGGCGCCTGTGCCTAATAATGTGGGAAACATAGGGCAAATCAGCGTACAAATCCTCATTACAAATGTGCAAACCAAAGGGGTTTGCCCTTTTAAACAGTCATGGAGGTGCGCCCACGCCATGCCGATCCGTGTCGTCATGTCGTCCTCGCAGTCGGGAAGCCAACTGCCGAGCAGCTTGAAGCGGCCTGAAGGAGGGTAGTTGACCTCGGCATCGTCTAAGAGGCGGAGTGTGGGTGGGGACCCTGCCATGCCGAGGGCCAGGGCCTCCGTTTTGGGGCTGATTTCTAGACCAACCGCCCGAGCCTCGAGCGCCAGGCAGTCCAGCCAAAGTTGGGCAGACTCCGGCTTCTCGATGAGCGTGATGTCGTCGGCATAAATTAGGTCAGCTAGTAAATTCTGCTTGTTAGTCGGCCCCCCTTCCCCAAGCTCGTTCGTGATCGCTAGGCCAGGGGCACGGCCTGCAATGCTAGCAAAGCGAGCACGTGCCTGGCGCATAACATAATCCACTACAATAATAAACAGGTACGGCGACAGGACGCAACCCTGCCAGACGCCGGTCTGCAGTGGGCATGGCGGGGTAATGCCGTGTTGAGTGCGCACCGAAGTGGTCGACCCCTCATACAGCGTGCGGATGACGGTAATCAGGGGAGTGGGGACGCGAGCTCGAGCAAGTACAGCCCATAGAGCGTCCCAGAGGACAGAATCAAAAGCCTTGATGAAGTCGACGAAGATCAGGATGGCGGGAAACTCACCATGCAGGTTGCAGGAGAGCAATTTCCTCGAAGAGGCGACGCGCGACGAAGATGGCCATGACGGTGTTGCGCCCAGGACGGAAGCCCATTTGACTTTCCCCAAGCCGGTGACAGTCGAGAGCAGAACGGAGGCGGTTGAGGATCATGCGCATGAACAACTTGAGTGCGGCGCTCTGGATGCAGACTCCTCTGTAGTTGGTGGGGTCGTCAGGGGAACCTTTGTTTTTGTACAGCATAATACGGTAGCTGTGCTGCCACTCAGGAATCGGCGGCGCGTCGGCAAGCAGGATCCGGTTGCAGACGTCAAGCAGGAACCCCGTGAGCGCCGTCAGCTTAATCACCGGGGCTGGGAGCTGGTCAGGTCCAACGGCGGCATAGAAGCGGAGTTGCTTGGCGGCGGTGCTCAGCTCGAGCTCGGTGAACGGCGGGAGCTGGTTGGGGTCGGCCAGGGGTTCCGTCAGGGCTGGGTACGTGTAGTCCTGCTCAGCGGCGGGCGGCGTGGGCGGCGCAGGGACGTGTCCGCAGGCGCTACTGCCAGGCGTGCGGCCGCCAGAGGGCCAAGCGGCGGAGGCGGCGGGGGGGCGCCGAGCAGCCGGGACTGGGAGAAATACCACTGGTCGAGCTGCTGCTGCGGTGAGCCAGAGAGCGTCCGCGGCGCCGGCTGCGCGCCGCCGGCGGGCCGTTGGGCGTGACGCAGGCGGGTCCAGGCGTACTTGCCGTGCTGGTCCTTGAGGTGGGCGAAGTACTCGCGAACATGAAGGTCCTCCTGCTGCTTGGTCGCCTGCCGGATGCATGGCCGAGTGGTAATGGGCTTTGAGGCGGGCGTAGCGGGCGGGGTCGCTGTTGTCGCGCAGGGCTTGCCGGGCCTGGATGACGGCGGGGAGCCGGTGCAGGCTGGTGAAGCGGGGCGGGCGGCGGGGGGGCAGCAGGGCCCCGGCCGCGGGCAGCCACCCACAAAAATTGGGCTCATTCTGAGCTCAAATGGTGACATGTGACTGTATAAATATGCAGTTTTTTGTCATTTTCCCCCTTTTCTTAAATGAAACAAACATGAATAGTGGACAAATGAACTTATATCAGGCTGGATCCTTGCAGGCAGCATCTAGACCACGCAAATAGACCACCCACAAAAATTGGGCTCGAACGGTGACATGTGACAGCATAAATATGCAGTTTTTGTCATGTCCCCCCCAGTAAGTAAGTACTTGCGTGTCATGCGCAAAGGCATGCCACGGAGTACTATGCTAATCTCATTAGAAAAATAATTACACAAAAGTTTAAACAAATATCGTCTGCATCATCCCCCAACCGTTAAGCACTAGATGGGGATGTAATCCTCATCCAATCGAGCTGTCCTCTACTGTAATGGCAGACGAGGCGGTATAGTGTAGCGGCTATCCTCAGGACCAATAACCTCCACCTGCGGACTTCTACCCTGGCTAGCACCGGGCTGCGGGGCCCGTGGGGAGAAAACAGGAGCATACCCCTCGGAAAGGTGCTTATCGCAGATGGCAGCCCATTTCTCCCTGTCAATCATGCGGGCGCGGAGTACGGATAGCCCCAGAAGCCCTGCATCTTCAAGCAGTTGTGTCACATAGGTCCGGGTCGCGCCGCGCCGGTGCCCGGCGCGCGCAAGTGTGCCAGTGGGTTGCGATGGGACAAGGGGACCCTGCCATAGGAGGAGGTGTCTACCTGGTTGGCCCGTCTTAAGCCCCCCGGCAGGCCCACATAGCGGTATTCACCTGGTCTGTGCGGGCAAGACAAATGAACTCATATCAGGCTGGATTCTTGCAGGCAGCATCTAATAAAACGTGGAAACTTAGACCACCCACAAAAATTGGGCTCATTCTGAGCTCAGATGGTGACATGTGACAGCATACATGTGCAGTTTTTTGTCCTTTCCCCCCTTTTCGTACATGCACCAAACATGAATAGTGGACAAATGAACTCATATCAGACTGGATTCTTGCAGGCAGCATCTAGACCGTGAAAATAGACCACCCACAAAAATTGGGCTTATTCTGAGCTCAGATGGTGACATGTGACAGCATACATGTGCAGTTTTTTGTCCTTTCCCCCCTTTTCTTACATGCAACAAATATGAATAGTGGACAAATGAACTCATATCAGGCTGGATTCTTGCCTGAGGCAGCATTTACACCATGCAAATAGACCACCCACAAAAATTGGGCTCATTCTGAGCTCAGATGGTGACATGCATGTGACAGCATACAGATGGTGACATGCATGTGCAGTTTTTCGTCATTTTCCCCGTTATCTTACATGCAACAATTAGGAACAGTAAACAAATGAACTCATATCAAGCTGGATTCTTGCAGGCAGCATGCAAACCATGCAAATAGACCACCCACAAAAATTGGGCTCATTCTGAGCTCAAATGGTGACACGTGACAGCATAAATATGCAGTTTTTTGTCATTTTCCCCCTTTTCTTAAATGAAACAAATCTGAATAGTGAACAAACGAACTCGTATCAGGCTGGATTCTTGCAGGCAGCATCTAGATCATGACAATAGACCACCCACAAAAATTGGGCTCATTCTGAGCTCAGATGGTGACATGTGACAGCATACATGTGCAGTTTTTCGTCATTTCCCCCCTTTTCTTACATGAAACAAATATGAATAGTGAACCAATGAACTCATATCAAGCTGGATTCTTGTAGGCAGCATTTAGAAAATGTACAATGCCAGTTTTTACGTCATTTCCCACCGAAAAAAAATAGATGAGCCATGAGCCATGAAACCTGTTCACCCAAATATGGTTTTATCCCATTTGATATATGCTCTACCAATTGTAAGGACATGTAATAAACCTATGAACCAACGTCATAAGACACGGGATGTGTTGATCACAAGGCTGCTAGCCGCAAAGCATGCACCGAAAAGGTAGGGCAGCCATGAAAAGTTAACAGCCACATGCGGCAAGGCTATAGTCATCAGAGTCTGAATCAGGAATGATGGGAGGCCGGCTCTTGTGGCGCGGGGTTGCCTTGGCTTGCTTCATTGCCGTGGACCGCTGGGCGACCTGCTTGCGAATGCACTCAGCAATGTCCGCCTTCCCTCGCGCAATGCTGGCAGGTGGAAGATTTGGCAACTGCACACCGGGGCATGCGCAAAGCGCAGCCTGCACCTCATCAAATCCCACTATTTCATCGTCGCCATCGGAGTATAGCACACTAGGAAGTCGGAAAAAATTCGTCCTGAGATCTCTTGAGATTCTCCTGAGTTTTTTTTTGACAAATCTTGAGAAATCCTGAGAAATCCTGAGATGTCCTGAGAATATCTTGAGATTGTCCTGAGATTCATCCTGAGTTTTCCTGAGATTGTCCTGAGATTCATCCTGATATTTCGTCTTCACAAAATCTGGTAAGTGCACACCTCGGGTCCTGAGATTCTGGTGAAAAACTCAGGTCTTGAGATTTTGACTTTGTAGTGAAAATCTCAGGACAAAATCTCAGGACAATCTCAGGACAATCTCAGGACAAAATCTCAGGACAATCTCAGGACAAAAAAAACGAGTCGAATCTCAAGAAATTCTCAGGACAAAAAAACGTGTAGAATCTCAAGAAAATCAAGAACATGCACTGGCGAATTCTCCAGCCATTCTGGGACAAAAAAATGGTGTTATCAGGGACCGTCAGAAATACAACAATGCAAGATGATTACAACAGGGGCATGACTCACAATCAGTGCATTTATTACATTGATAAATATCATGTTACAGCTTGCATACATCATCCACAGCAAACATGCTGTCAACTGACATTCGTAGTCATGTCTTGCTGAAAGGGAAAAACTGATTCATTCTTGGAATCAGGGAAGTTTGTGTACATCTTCACACAATTCTTCACGAGAAGAGTTCTCATGCCTCTCCCATACTGTTCAGAGTCCGCATGTTTCGTTCTACGTCTTCCTGCACGTAGGAGCACAATTAAGAAGGACAAAGCAGCAAGGCAGGGCCAGAATCAGAAAGGCTGCAGGATGTGCAAATGTACACCAAATCCAAAATGACGAGACAGTAAAAAATCACGCTCGTACACGAGACAAAAAAATCGCTTTGTAGTGCAAAAAAATGGAATCCTGTGCACCCTGATCGTGAAAACTTACAGCTATTCCAAAACTGGCTGGACTTGGTTTGATGCCATGCCTTCTGCCTTCTGGCCATTCAGCAGCTCGCAGTGTTTTGCTTGTGCCGCGCTGTCCGGGGTATTTTCCTGCACGCAAACAGCAGAGAGTTTGGACCATTGGGTTGCGCAAGTAGTCAGAAAAAGAATACACAACAAAACCGCAATGCAAACTCATCAACAATTATAAAGATGGTAACATTTCCGTATCTGAGGAGCTGCGGAACTTACACATGGGATTGGTAGGCTTGAGCAGGATTCTGTCGGTGCAGATCTCTCCGCTTGTTTGTTGATGATGGCGTTCTTCTCAGCGAGCTCCTCTTGCATTTTTTTCAACTGCAACATCATGTTGGCAAGCACGGATTCCACCGATGACTCTGGTCCTCCCGTGGAGGGTGGCAGTGGGGCCGGAGGGGCTGGCACGGCCGTGGAGGGTGGCAGTGGGGCCGAAGGGGCTGGCACGGCCGTGGAGGGTGGCAGTGGGGCCGGAGGGGCTGGCACGGCCGTGGAGGGTGGCAGCAGTGGGGCCGGAGGGGCTGGCACGGCCGTGGAGGGTGGCAGTGGGGCCGGAGGGGCTGGCACGGCCGTGGAGGGTGGCAGTGGGGCCGGAGGGGCTGGCACGGCCGTGGAGGGTGGCAGCAGTGGGGCCGGAGGGGCTGGCACGGCCGTGGAGGGTGGCAGTGGGGCTGGCACATCCGGGGGGAAGGCACTTGACTCGTGTTCGTTTCTTCTGCCTTTCCAGGCAGGTCGTTCACCGTAACATTGCCCAACATCACCCATGAGAGCTCGCCAGACCCCTCCTCACCGTAGTGCAATTTCCTCAGATCAAAGCAATACCTTGATTCTGGCTCATCCCCGTTAGGAAACGCAAGCGTCCACGGGGACTTGTTCCGTGGCTTGACCATAGCAATGCGGCCTACATCCCACACCAACTCATCCCCCAATCTCAGCTGCTTGCGCGCCTTCAGCAACCATTTTTGAGCTATGATGGTGCCAACCGGTACGGTGGTCGTTGTCACCTCTGTTGGAAGAGGCAACACAGTGGCCTGAGGGAGCACCTGCTTGATGTAGTGCATCAACCCCAGATCTGAAGGTGGTGGGCACTGAGCACGTGTCTTAGGTGCTGTTGGCGGCTGTGGAAGGACGGCAATGTTCTCTTCTAGAGGCTGCGGCGATGGCAGGACTGGATCCTTTGTTGCAGATGGGGACTTGGTCTCTGTTGATCCGCGCCGGGCCTTGGAAACTGGCGCTGGTGTCATGCCCTTCCTCTTTGAAGAAGCCTGCGAAGGCACTGCACACATCAATTGCAAAAGAGAGACTTTGTTGGATCATAAAAACAAACAGGGAATGCATTTACAAATGGGAAACGGGGAAGCTGCTGGTGAATGGGGGTTATGTATGCTATGGTGGCAAACGAACATAGCAAGGTCTTAATAAGGTTGAGCGAAAAGAATATTAGAGTGCATCGTCAGTGCAGAAACTGAGATACTTGCTAAGTAAAATACAGGTATGCCAATGCAAAAAGAGACAAGAATAAAACAACCACGATTGGAAGTGATCTGATATTACTTACAGGGAATGGCCTGCTGCGTCACAGGTTCATCACCAGCAGCCCCCGGAGTGGGCTGGGGCAGGGCCTTTGAATCGATACATGGAGATTCGCATGCCAGCAGAAGCGATAATTGCTTCGAATATAGTGGGGCTTCACATTTGGACCTGGTTCAGGTGCCAGGATGGGCACCAGCACCGGTGTCACTGTGCCAGCCAGGTCCACGGCTGGATGAAAAAGGAAAGACACATGCAATTAAAGAAGTCAAAAGTCAGCTTGAATGAAACACAAAGAAAACCAATATACACAAAACGTGTGGGACTTCATAAAGATAATAATGCATAAAGTTGAAGGGTAAATACAGGCAAATTGATACGTTGTAAGTTTCCATGAAGCAACAGTAAGGCCCGTATACCAAAGGGGAAAAAAAGGGAACTTACGTGCCAGCACGGGGGCAGATGGACAGCCTGGCATGGGTGGTGGTGGCATGGCCACGAGAGGGGGTGCCGGCACGGCGCTCATCTGCTGGTCGAACTGCGCGTTGATAGCGTCGATTTGGGCCTGCAAAGCTGCAATCTTGGCGGCCCTTTCAGCCTCGAGGCTGGCAGGCAGCTGCATGGTCCCGGCGGTGACTGCAGCAGGCTTGGCTTTTGCTGTCGACTTGCCGGTTGCAGTTTTCTTTGCTTTTTGGACGCCCAGCTGTGGTGTTCACCATGAAGAACAAAGCACAGCATCCGAAGGAACATAATAATGCACTCGATCAGAAAACTATCGACGGCGAGTAGAAAGTACGGTTGCACTACAGATTGCTGACTGCACTCCGAGTGCAACGACAAGAACTGTGCCTGGCAAGCCAAAAAAAAAAATTTCCCCTCGCGGGGGGCGCTGGAAAACGGCAAAGGCAAAGCGGAGCCCGCCCAAAGGCCCGCGAGGGGAAATTTTTTTTTTTGGCTTGCCAGGCGCTGTAGCGTTTCTCATACAGATTTCTCAAAACAGGGCAGCAATAAGATGATTTGCATCCCCAAGGAGGAAGGGAAGAACAACACGACGTCATACACAACGGATGCATACCAAGACACGGCAGTTCATGAGTATTCTTTGTTTAATTACCTGTTTGGGCTGGTTGGTTACGCAGGCAAGCGGGGCACGTTGCTGTTCAGTCTTAGCCACTCTGTTGGCAGCTCTCTTTGCCGCTAGCTGCGCCTCGTGCTTTCGGATGTATAGACGCCTCGCTAGCTCCCTTTCAACTATCGCTTCAGTCTCAGCCAAAGCAGGAGGATCGGGGAGAGGCTTCACTGCGGTTGTCGCCTCTGTCGGTCCGTTCAGGGCTTCATTCAGTTTCCTGCTGCTCTCTGCCGCAACGGCTGCAGAGTAATGGGCCTTTGCATCATTTAACTCGTCCTGGGCCAGTAGAGGTAAGAATTCAGAACAAATCGCCTTGATCCGAGCACAAACATCCTTCAGCAGTTCTTGATCTTGGTCCTTCTTTGCTACACCCTCCAGCAACCACTCCTTCGATTGCGCCGCGACGACTTCCCTAAGAGTCCGCAGCCGACAATCGGCTTGCACATGCTTAAGAGGGTGTTCCTCTACCGCCTTGGCAGCACGAAATTTGGCCCACTTTTGCAGATCAGCCACCATTCTTCCCCACTAACCAGGCCACCCCCAGCCGACATTAACGCGTTTGCGTGCTCCATCCTTGGCGCCGTTGTCATTTCTTAATCACAAGGCGCAAGTTTTGAATCCGCACAACGGCACTGTGCTAATTGCGGGTGTCAATTTTGCGCGGCAAAAAGGAACTCCGTCCGATCTTGGCCCATCTACCGTCAATCATCTCTCCCGGCGGAAGTCGACAGGATCTTACTTTAGGAGCGAATCCTGCTGATCTGAACGCCATGGCGCAAAGTATCGGATTCGGGGAAATCGGTATATTTAGTATCCAATTAGAAACCAGAGAGGTGAAATAAGAAATAAGTATCACCGAATCCTGAATGAAGGTGGTCACACACTGGTGTGACGTTGACAGGCTAAGGGGCTAATAAGGCGCAAAGTATCGGATTCGGGCCTCTCACTGCCATGGTTAACGGTGCAAAGTTGACATCATGTTCGAGTAGGATTGAATCCGCATCAAGAAGCTGCGGTTACATAGATTACCCGGCAAATTGACTGTTAACATAACTGACGCATAGCTAGCCGCGGGAATGGCCCACGCGGTCCGTTGGCTAGCTCGACAGTCAGACGCGGTCGGTGCCCCTTCGTTCCTTTGCGTTTTAGGCATGCAAGGACACAGCCGGGGCCACGAAAACACCTCGTTGCTGCCGCCATGGTAGCCATGGCGGCAGCAACGGGGAGGGCCCGCGGCAAGGCGGCCGCGGGCCGTCCCCGTTGCTGCCGCCACCATTGGTTGTTTAGCGATTTTCAACCATGGAGGAACAAGGCCTTGACGACTTCCTCATGGAGGGATGGGCGATGAGTACCGAACTGGGCCTGAGGCAGCTATGGAATTCGCCAGGAATTTCGATGCTGCTGCAAACAGAGTACATTTGGAGACGCCTTTATACCCAGGATCTAACGTTCCAGCTGTTGTGGCGGCCCTACAATTGCTAACGCAATGGGGCCAAGGAGGTTGTACTCGGAAGTTCGCAGACGCACAGCTGGCCCTTTTTAGTTCTCTCCTACCACCTGGCAATGTCTTGCCGGCTTCTGTTGAGGCGGCTAGACGCCTGTTGCGAGACTTGGGCTTGACGTATAAAGTATACGATGCTTGCAAGTGTGACGATTATGTTTACAAAGATAAGGATCTCCAGCAGTGCCCAAAGTGCGCCGAACCTCGTTATGAGATATACACAGACACAGACGGCATGGTGATTAATACGAGGAAGCCCTATCGGCAAGTCAGAGTTTTTTCTTTGCTGGACAGGGTTCGGGGCTGGTTCAGAATGGAGAAGATGTCAATGGCACTGAGGTATGCAGGAGAGAAAGAAAACAAGGATGCAGATTCGCCGACGCGGACTGTCGACGGAGTCAAAGGTTCGTAATCCATAGCCTCTACATCTGGCCATTGCTTTTTTTTTTTATCTTTGCTTGCCGATAGAGTTACACAACGCCGCGTTACTTTGGTATGTAGAGCTAGAACGTTAGTAACCCTGAATCTTGCTATTGAATCTTGCCTGGCAAGGTCAGTGTCGTGTTAAGTGATGTATCTGTATTTCTTACCGTTGCTTCAATGCATTCTCTGTGGTTTGTTCTTTCCTTGCCTGTTTCTTTTTGCAGACTGTCCGGCTGTACAACATGTAAAAAATCTTTACCCGCAGTTTCGTACTGAGCTGCGTAATCTTATATTCGGGATGGCGGTTGACGGAGTGTGTCCGCGTAGCTTTATGGGAAACTATTCTTGCTGGCCAGCTTTTATGGCTTGCTACAATTTACCTGAGTGGGTATTTGTCAACAAGAACTTCTCACCTATGGTTCTGCTGATAAGTGCCGCCAAGGGCAAGGCTCCAAAAAGAATGCAGGTGTACTGGGAGTTGGCGGTTGATGAGCTTGTGGCGATGTGGAATGGTTTTTATGTATGCGACATCGTGGATGACCAGGGCGGCCAGTTACAACCTGTGCGCCTGCAGGCGCTCCTACTGTGGGTAATCCACGACTACCCAGCTTTTGCAAAGTCACTAAACATCCCAGATGCTGGATACTGCGGCTGCATGTTACATGGGCCAGAATGGGAAGCAACTTTTTTTTCCAATGGGAAGCTTGTGTACTTAGGGCACTCTACGCTTTTGAAGGAAGGTGACCCTGCGCGACCATCCGGGACTGGAGCTGCCCCTCCAGAAATGGATTATGATGGGTACCTGAAATATTGTCGGGAAGAGTTGGGGGTGCAACCTGAAATATTCGGCAAGCTGCCGTACTGGACCAAGCTGTTAATTCGACATCTGGTGGATGAATTTCACCTTGGCCCGAACTGCCTGCTCCGGATACTCAACTGCACCAGCGGTAAGTAGCACGCGACAGTGTTCTTTTTTTTTCTAGTGTGCAGTTTGTAAACTTTGTCATATGCAAGGGACAAATTTTTGTTACATACTTGTTGATTGATTATTGATTGTGCGTTTCGTTGATATTGTGTTGTCCTTTGTGGCCTTTTTTATTATGTGCAGGGAAAGCTCATACCGCTGCTGTTCGAGCAAGGCTGCAACAACTGGGCCTTAATCAGGAGCTCTGGGTTACCACGGAAGAGGTGGAGAAAGTGGCGAAGAACGGTGTCCGGACAATAAGCATTAAAAAAAACTCTCGACATCCACCCTGTCAACTCACGTCGGAGGAGAAAGCGGCCACCCGTGGTATGTCTGTGCATGGATGTGTATATGCTTTTTTATTGGAATTGGTTTGGATGTTGTTTGTTGGTATTTTATATAAGTGTTTCATGTTGTCATCTGCCAAGATTGCTTAATTGCTGTGTTGGTCCATAGATCCCATGACGTAGTCCACTGTCATTAGAGGTTTCTGTGTACCACATCAAACCAAGTGCCCTTGTTAGGGTAAACATGTTGCTTGTAAGACTTCCTTTCATTTTTTCAATAACTATTTATGGGGTTAGTGTCAGGATTTGCCGGAGCATTTGGGCTGACAGTGTTTGGCCACTCTGAGAATTCGCCTCTGACATAATTTTCTAATCAAATTGTCAATGTGATCGTTTACATCTGTGTATCATACCATGTTTCTGTTGAATGCAGAGGTGGAAAAGGCGTTCGACCGCCTCCCAGACTATGTGCCTGGGCGGTACCACGGACTAGCCGCTGACGGGAAAAGCGATGAGACGATGAAAACAAGTGACAAGAACAAGTACTGTGTCTGTTGTTGCCGGTCGTGTTGCGCAATCGTTTGCATCCGGATGCCCGCGCGGCATTTGTCCAGCTGTCTGTGGCCTTTAATGCTGTATTTTCAGCAAGGTGTCTCACTCAATCGCAGTTAGTCGAAGTGGGCGAAATGATGGTGCGTGCGGTGGTAGCATTAGAGTGTGTTATGCCAGCGTCAGAAATGTCAAGATCAGTCCATGCTGCATCTCACTTGGCGGAACAGATCCGGTATGCTGGCCTGCCTGATGGCAGGAGCATGACATGGGGTGAGCGCCAGATGGCGGTGATTACTTCTGGGCCATTGTCAAACAAGAACGTGGAATGCTCCATGGGGAACTTCTTCATGGACTTCGAGGCATTGAACATCCTGAGCTACTTCACGCGCCAGACTGTGTGGGTAAGTTTTTTAAACAAACTTCGTGTTTGCTTGGCTGCATGCACATTTCCCATGTTTCAGCGAGTGTTTCTAGCAGGTTAAGTGTATGCAAAACATGTACTTACGTTCTTTTTTTTCTATTTGGTTCATGTGTTTTTTTTTCAGGGTCAAGGCTTCCCGTCTGTGTGGGACATTCTGGAAACTGATCCGTCCAAGTGTATTCTGCCGAGCAAGCGCTTTCGTCAACAAGCATATACCCTCTCTGAGGTCGAGCAGCTTGAGGCCTTACAACTGATGCTGGAATTTGCACTTCACCATGCAACATACGAGCCCGGATATGGAATTGAATTCTGGTGAGTTTCTTGTAGAAACCGATGCTACATTTGTACACCCTCGCATTCGGGGTTCTTTGAACGGAGTTTCTTCTATACGTGAATGCGGGAACAAGAGGCCGCTGGATGAGCGGCTTATAGGTCGCAGTGTTTACTCGTAGCTGTTTGGCTAGAGCTTTTGTGATTAGTAGATGCAATATAGTGCATGGTTGAAAAATGAATTAAATAAAATGTGCGTTCCGCGCTTGGGTTGATTATACCCGGGCGGAACGGGGCGTGAGGTGCAGTGCCCCTGAAAAGAACAACCTACGCATTATTTAATACTAGCCGTGCAGATTCGGGATATTCTACCCCGGTCTGTACGGTTAGCGTCTTACTAGCATCCACTAAACATAAGGGTTTAATGATGTCAGTTAGCTAGGGATAAGGGAGGTTTTGCGACTAAAAGCCGCTCTGGCTGGTTTTGTCGGCCTCTTTCTTTGCTCGTTGTCGTTGCGGCGGCAGCCGCAGCTATGGGTGCTGCGGAGCAAAATCCCAAAAGCACTGGTTGCACTGGCCACTTGGCCAGTGGTGAGACTTCCAGTTGTTAACCGGCCAGGCGTAGTTCCTCGCCCGGTTAACTAAAAGAAAAGAAAAAGATTACCTCCGGTCCGCACCTTTTCCCCAGCTTGGGGTCTTTGGTGGGCCGGATGCCGTGACAGGTGCTCAACTGTCGCTTGGTCGGCCCAGTGCGCGAGCTGGTGCTCCGTACCTGGGGATGCTTGCACCCCGGGTTGGAGCCGGATGGCTGGCACTGGCGACCCGTGTCTCGGTCCGCGGCCTGCGGCTTTTTCTTCGGAAATTGCTGCTGGCCAGCAAACTTTGCAATTGCCTTCCGCCGAGGGGGGGGTGGTTGGGGCTGGGGACGGCGATGGGAAAAGCGTCTAAGCTAGAAATTTTTTCCCCACGCATAGAAACCTCGGGGGGGAATGCGGTCTTGGCTGAACGGACTCTCGTTCAGCCAGGTGCCTGGGGCTGTGGCCTCGGGCATCCGGGCTGGCGGGGCCTGGGCTAGGTCCACGTTTTTTCTCGAAGCACCCCGGGTCTATGGGGAGACGGCCATAGCGGTACCGACTCGGGGCCCCGAGAGGGGTCATGATAGGCTGGCCGTGCGCAATCGCAGTGCAAATGCGCTGGGCCTTTTTGGGCCTGGCCATGCATCCACAGCCGCCGGGCACACGCCTCCCGATGTGGGGGGGCTCCCGTTTTGCGGCAGGGCGGTCACTTGTGACAACGAGCAAGGTGGAGTGCGGCTTCAAGGGAAAGCCAGGGCGGGGGTGATTGGGCAACGTACTTCATGAAGGGCCTTGAACGGCGTGCCTCCGGGCATGTCAATTAGTGTCACATGTATGCTTCCACTTATTGTTTTAAGGGGAGGTGGCACCCCAAAACCCAAAAAATCTGACATATGCTAATATCACTTGAAATTCATTTGCACAATGCTGAATTATGATTGGGGGCACTAAATAACATCTCTAGTGAGTTGTCCATGCACTTGTTGGGGGTACTACCCCCATATATACGCCAATAATGCGCTATAAATAGCAAAAGACGCTAATTAGGGCTGAGTATGCCCCAGCCAATGCACTTATTTGTTGGCTACCAAAAATCAAGGTCATAGAGTTCCCTGAGTTTGTAGCTTGCTGAGCTATTTACATCATGGAAATGGCAAAACCTTGAACAGTTATTAATTTTCCCGCAAAACAGGTCATTTTTTACCGGACATTGGGAATATACATATCATAAACACTTCCGATAAGGCCACAAAATCAACAAAAATTCCGGCTAACAGGGGGACAGCAGTGTTCCAAGTCCCAGGTCATTCCGACAAGGCTAGCTCAAGTTATTGCGTCAGACGTGTTTTAAAAAAAATGCCCGCTAAAACAGAAAATGTCACTATATCAGCCCTTGTAAGCATCCTGCACAAGGCAGGCAGGGCAAAACCAATCCCCCTTGGGCTCCTTAGTCAACGGGGGGTCAGCGCAGCACCCATGCAGTCCTCCCTTGCACCCGAATGTGCTGCACAGCAGGAAAGGGACACCGTCAATTTCATCCGGGGAAGCACATGCAAGGCAAGGAATATTATCAACATCATTCTCATCATCACTACTACCTTCCCCATCGTCCCCCTGCCCCTCCCTTTGCATCACGTCGTGGCAGCCACCCTTAACACAGGTCATTCCGACAAGTCTTGCTCAAGTAATAAGGTTATGCGTGCTAAAACCTGAACATAAGCTTAAGGGGGGTTTCTTTGTATATGGCCACTTAGGCATGCTGTTTTCCATCCAAAAAGCCAGAAAGCATGCCCCACTCGATCACAAAACATAAGCAAACGGCTAGGCACCACATCTTCCCTCATCTGCCCTCGGCATGGCCAACCTTGCCAGCGCAAGCATAGCAACACGATCGCTAGGCATACATGCCAAGAGAGCATACACTATACTCTACCCAAGGTTACCTTGTAAACTTCATGCTAAGAACTCAGCAAATCTATGATCAAAAGCACATATAATTAACTCTAGCACACTGATGACGACACATGCTCAAGGTTGGGGGTCACTGTGGCACGCACTGATGGGTTTCCTAGACGACCACTCACTACCTGACAAGGCGCTAAGGACCACTCAGAAAGCAAGTAAACACAATCACACTTTACATGCCATCAACATGGATCAAATCCATGCTGAATATGTTGTGAAGTACAAAGGGGTGGCCACGCACCTCATACTCCTTCACCGTCCCTCGAGCATGGCCAGACTTATAAGTACGTGAATAGCAATAATGATGATGGCACTCACATGCATTACCAGCATTTTCTATGTTTCTCCCACGTTAGATTGTAAGGGTTATGCCAACCAAGCTTACCAACACAGCAACAACTCCTTAACTGCACTACCCGACATGGGCAACAAACTGGAACTATGGAGGGCAAGGAACCAAGGAGATCATGGCATACAAAGCTTGTATGCAGTCAACCATGTTAACCATGGTTGGCTCAGCAACATTGCTGTCTTGTCACATCATCATAACAAGGAAAGCTCAAATAAACCAATGATGGCAGCTATCTACATGCAGTCACACGAATGCAATATCTCCAACATGATCGTCGATTTCAAAAATTCCTTCCCTGCACGATAAAATGCAAAGAAACCAGTGGCGGCCGTTCAGCTTCTGACCGCTGTGATGCCGCTGCGAGGAAAGGGTGCGTCACTATCACACAACAAGAAGCGTCCATACGCACAACATCCTTGCCAGAACACGTGCTATGAAATCCCTTACGCCTTCCCTAGGATCTATCGGCTGAGACTAAAGCGGATTTGATCAAGACATCAACGAAAACAAGCTAAAGCTGCCAGGTATTCGTCAACACGACGGCACGCAACGGAGAGTTAACTGGCGGAAACTGACCAAAACGAACGCAAAAAACTTCGAACGATGAGCTCTTCGAAGAAAGAACTGATAGTAGATAACAGTCGCCACAAATCTATACCTTGCCCTCGTAGATCCCTCGCCCAGGCGCGCAACAACGGCCGTTCTTCCATGGAAGGTTCCGACATGCACTGCGCAGGCCTGAAAAAATACTTACAGAGAATGGCCGAAAATGTAGCAAAAAGCACCCGTTCGGTTTAGAATTCGATGCTACCGATATGAATGCATCCTTCACGGTCAAAAAGACCCCCAAAACTGAGAATTTACTGCCGCAATCACGAATTCTATTTTATTCCGCGCGACCAAAAAATGCAGATTACCCCCCATGCCGATGGCAGTAAAAGAAAGCAGCGATATTGTAAACCAGCCACTTGCCGCCGCAATCCAACATCATTAAATCATCGTCTTCAACATCCAATCATTTTTTTTGCATTTCTCTAGCCCTACATTGCTAGTTTCGCCTAAACGCAGTCGCCATGGCCACTTCCGCAAGTGGTGCGCGCACGGAGCACCCACTTTTCACGGTACGGCCGGTGCCGCGAATTTTTTCGCGCGGAAAATATTCGGCGCGCCACGTCCCCTTAATGAAGATGCTGGTTTTTGTGGGAGCTACGTGGGACATGAATCGGGGTTCTTTGAACGGAGTTTCTTCTATACGTGAATGCGGGAACAAGAGGCCGCTGGATGAGCGGCTTATAGGTCGCAGTGTTTACTCGTAGCTGTTTGGCTAGAGCTTTTGTGATTAGTAGATGCAATATAGTGCATGGTTGAAAAATGAATTAAATAAAATGTGCGTTCCGCGCTTGGGTTGATTATACCCGGGCGGAACGGGGCGTGAGGTGCAGTGCCCCTGAAAAGAACAACCTACGCATTATTTAATACTAGCCGTGCAGATTCGGGATATTCTACCCCCGGTCTGTACGGTTAGCGTCTTACTAGCATCCACTAAACATAAGGGTTTAATGATGTCAGTTAGCTAGGGATAAGGGAGGTTTTGCGACTAAAAGCCGCTCTGGCTGGTTTTGTCGGCCTCTTTCTTTGCTCCCCACCCACCCACCCTTGTCTTGGTTGCCTCTAGGGCAACGTACTTCATGAAGGGCCTTGAACGGCGTGCCTCCGGGCATGTCAATTAGTGTCACATGTATGCTTCCACTTATTGTTTTAATGAAGATGCTGGTTTTTGTGGGAGCTACGTGGGACATGAATGGCCATTTTAATTCAGTTCAGCCGAAAGGAGGGTGTAATCTTGCAACGCATGTACATAGGATTATCATATGTTTCCTGCATTCTTCTGATTTGCTTACTCGTGCTTTATGTGGTTGATTTTCTAGATTTCACAGTGACATTCTTATGTCCTTGTCTACACGCAATATCTGGTTGTGCATGCAATGATGAAGATGCTTTTTTTCACTATGTTGATAATTGTATGAAGTGGGACAACTATGTTTAATTGTATGTTTAATTGATTTTGCAATGTGATGTACGTTATTCGCCTTTGTCACTTGCAGGCGTCGGCTCGTTCACGTTGGCAACCTGGCGTGGTTGAAGCAATGGATCACGCAAAACCAGGAGCCACGCCTCCCCACGATGATTACGGCGGCGGTGTGTGGCATGGAGCCTGCTTGTGACGAGCATGACTCAATCCACATCAATGGCAGCAATTACCGAACTGCAGTCGCCGACCTTCGACAAACTGTTCGCCATCGCAACGCTGGAGTAATGGTTTATGGTAAAGAGGGGGTTAGGTACGGCCGCATCACACACATTCTGCATAGTTTCCTCCGTGCCCCGACGGAAGGATGGAGTAGGCAAGTTCTTTTAAAGGTCGCTCTGTTTGATGCCGGTTCTGTGAAAGAGCTCCCTTTAGAGGGTTTGACGCTTATACCTTTAGGGGAGCGAGCGCCCAAGCAGGATGCTTTAGTCCTTCCCGGGAGTGTATGTTCAGTTGGTTTTGTAGTTGATCCAGAGTATGCACCTGAGATAGCCATCGTGCACTGTAAATTGCCGTGGCAAATGGTAAAGGAAACGTGTAGTGCAGCCCAGCATGTATTATCCCGTGCTGCAGGTGCTCAGCTGAGAACCACAGACGTGTATGCTGATATGAACCTGCAGCGCAAGGTGACACTGTGTGTTAAGCGAAGAGACATGACAACACGAGGTCGTTCACAAGGTAATCGCACTGCACCCATAGATCCACAAGCAACCACTGCACGCATGGCTGCGGAGCCACAAGCAACCACTGCACCTAATCGCTCACGTGGCAAGCGCACTGTTGGCACATTGGTAGAGCCACAAGCAACCACTGCACCAAGTCGCTCACGTGGCAAGCGCACAGTTGGCACATTGGTAGAGCCACAAGCAACCACTGCACCAAGCCGCTCGCGTGGCAAGCGCACTGCGGACACATTGGTAGAAACACACACAGCCGCTGCACCAAACCGCTCGCGTGGCAAGAGCATTGCTGGCAAGTCCATGGCAGCGGCTAGTGGCAGCGCATCAAGCCCTGATGACATTGCTAGTGATTTGTCGCTGAGCAGCGACGGTGAGGCATGCATTCCCACACAAAGGAGAAGTGAGAGGTAACGTGTGGTAGTAAATTATGCGGACTCTGACAGTGCTGCATACACTGATGAGGAGTGGGATTGATTATATTCCTAATATAATGTAATGATGGATTGATGTAACTTTTTGTGTGCTTGTCACACTTATATTTATTTATTTCCAATGAACATGTGTGTCAACTGCATCATTTCTGCATCCACATATAATGCATAAGTGTCCTGTCTTCATGTACTTGAGAGTTCTCAAGTGTCATGCTCAGTGTCCTGATTTTCCTGATTTTTTGTGCCATGTAAGTGTCCTGATTTTCCTGATTTTTTGTGCCATGCTAAGTGTCCTGATTTTCCTGATTTTTTTCTGATTCAGCGGGAAAATCTCAAGATCTTGAGGTTTTTTGTGTTGTTTCGACATTTTTCTCAGGATCTCAGGATTTTCTCAGGATTCTCAGTGTTTCTCAGTGTTCAATTTTTTTAATCTCAGGCACTTCTCAGGATTCTCAGGAGAAAGTCCTGATATAATATCAGGATTCCTGAGAAAATCTCAGAAAAAACTCAGGATTCTCAGGACATCTTGAGAAAAAAATCAGGATATCTCAGGAAATCCTGAGAAAATCTCAGGAAATCCTGAGAAAATCTCAGAAAAAACTCAGGAACTGAGAAAAATCTCAGAACCCGACTTCCTAGTGCAGATGGGCCATGTCGTGCTCCTTACTAAAGGCCGTCACATGGCCATGATACCGCTTCCTCCCCGAGTTTGGGCCCGAAAATATCTTGCATACCAGGGTCCCCACCAACCATTCCGGCTCTGGCACGTCCATGACACGCGATTTGAAAAGTCCCACCGCCGTCTTCTCCGCCATCACCGGGGTTCCGTACCCATCCCACTGAATCCAGTTGAGCGAGAGCCCAACAACAGCATCCTTCTCGTGATAAAACACGGGGCTCCGACTAGGCACGGGTCCATAAATCCCATAGTCAAACGTGACTTTCCCAGAGTGTGCTGGGTCAATGTGCCACTGCTTGTCAAGCCCACCCGGCGCACCTTGCCCCCCCCCCGCAGGCCACGAAGACAAGACGATTGTGCTTGTCTTCACTGAAAATGTGTGGGTACCTGTCCTTGTGGCGGCGGGCAGGGGGAAATGGGCCGAGCTTGGGCTGAAGGGCGATTGAACCGCGTTGTGTACGAGTGCGAGCCGTAGCACTCAAGTTCAACCACGGCGTCTGGCGATAAGTCACCGGTGATGTTGCGGGCCACCGCGTACAGCAAAGGAGTGAAAGGCATTAGGGGGCTGCACAGAAGATCGCAGCCGTCCTTTAGCCCCGGATGTTGACACATCACCGGCTTCCCCACCTCGATGCCCTCCCATGCTGCAGCGGATGCTTGCTTTAGCGCGACCGCTGCATCCTCTAGGAGCCGGGTGTTGACCAAGTGTGACAATGCTTGACATGTCAGTGTGATAAAGTGTGACAAAGTGTGACATGTCACCTCAAAAAGTTGACAAAAGCTAGACAAATGTTGACAAAACCATGACATATCAGGTCGACTTGGTAGTCCGCGGCCGAGGAGGGGGGCGCTGGCGGCGGCGGGGGTCCGGCAACCCCGAGGCGGGCGGCCGTCTCGGGGTGAAGCGGCGGGGGGGGGGGCGCGAGCCCCGGCACCGGTCAAGGAAACATTGTGGGCCACCCAGCGGTCAAGGCTGACCGGCGCCGTGCCGTCCCCCGTGTGCTCCACCGGGGTGCGCTGCCGCCGGCCGCCGAGCCGGTCGAGGTGGTACCACATGTCCTTGCCCTGATTGCGAGCGTGGCAGGCCTTGGCATCCGCGATGCACTGGGCCGCCTCCGCGTCCTGAGCGTGCTCGTAGGCCTCCACGAGGGCGGCCTTGAGCACTGGTTTCTGCAGCGGGCCCGGTTACGCTTGAGGCGGTGCCGGGCGGCCAAGACCTTGGGGTCCTGGCGGTAGAGCGGGCCGGGGCGGCGGCGGGGCATGGCCGGCAGGTGCCGGGCCGCCAGCAACGGGGCACGGGCCGCAAAGCCCGCAAAAATGGCGGCGTTGGGGGCACCCTTGTCCAGCTCGTCGACGTCCGCCCGGGCGCCCAGGGCCGACAGGTACTCCCGTCGGCACCGGTTCCGCTCGTGTTCGGCGTCCGTCCAGTCCTCAGGATCTCCCTTGACCGGACGTAGAGCAGACCAGTCAGGGCGGACCACTGGGGCGCGGCGCGCGGGGACGTGGAACCGGAGCCGAAGGGTCGCGCGCACCAACCGGTGGTCAGAGCACACCGTGCATGGGCGTGTCAAACACTCGGGCGTCCAGAACCGAGGTGCACCTGGGCTGCCGTACCACCACGTAGTCCAAACAGGCCTGACGGCCGTTAGGGCCACGAAAAGTGACCAAGTCCTGTGAGGGACGTCGGAAGTGACAGTTGACAGCAACCATCCCGCTATCCCGCAAAAAGGCAGAAAACAGGGGAGTGTTGTCGTTAGCTTCCGTGTCAGCAGGCGCAAAGCGACTGCCAGCAGTGCCCACAGGGAGCGTGGCATTGGCGTCGAGCAGCATAACCAAAAAGTGGCGGGCCGGAGTGACCCCCTCAAGGCTATGCAAAGACTCGAAGAACTCCTGGCGTTCCGATGCAGGTAGACCACTATGGGGTGCATAGCCCACCCCCACCGTGAGTGAGGTGGTGCTTAGACCGCCCCTCGACGGAGGTGAAATGTGCTACCATAAGGCGTGGTGTTAGAAACTCGAGCGTGCTGAGGCTAGCAACTGCCAACGGCGAACACAAAAGACCAACACCACCTTGACCTGGCGTCCCACTTCCAGCGAAGTAGAAACGCCAACCGCCTGCAAGGCGGTTAGTGCTCACCGTGCCAAATGGCACCTGGCGACGGTGCTCCTGCACGCCTAGAATAGATACACGATGGGCAATGCAAAATGCGACAAGCTCCTCTACCCGGCAGCTATGGTCGTCATCTGCTAGCAATGTGCGTGTGTTGAAAGTGGCAAGGGCCAAGGATGCCTGCTGGCCCACCAGGGGAGAATGGCGATGGGGGATGGGGGTGGATGCGGCGGGGGGTGGAGGTGGGAATGGAATGGAGGGGGGAAGGGGAGCGGAGGAAATAGTGCTTTTCATCGCATTTATTTTGTCCTGCAGGCGTAGGATGCGAGCCTGCCGCCTGCTTTGGTTGGGTATTCGGGGATGCTTGCGCAACGCAGAGACGTAGAAAATCTAGCAGGCGTTGGGTGTTGCTAATCTGGCTGCTGAGAGCTGTCGTTCTAGCCCGAGATACCGGCACCACCATGTGTCTCAGTCGACTGTTAGGTCGATGCATGGTAGTGGAACGAGGGACTATTGAGAGGCTGTCCCCGAAGCCTGTTAGCCGCGAGCCGACGAGTGGGTTTGTCTACCTACTGGTAACCACCAGGGGCAGCACGCTTCTCACCACGAGACTCACTACGAGACTCTGCACCCGTGGTGTTAATCTCAACACCGTCAAAGGAGGCAACCCAGCGACCATCCGACTTCAGACGCATCTCACACGCTTCCCCCCCGGTACGTACCCCTCCCTGATGGCCACGACCTTCGCGTGATTCCAGAGCTTGCTCCTTGCCGCCAGCTGTGCAGGGGTGTAGTCCTCGTCCATGCTGATGGGGCTGCCCTTGAGCAGGCGACGGGCGCCCATGACCCGTTTCTGGTCGTTCACGTTGGCCATGGTGCCCAGAACCAGGCCAGCTGGGCCTGGCAGGCGAATGGCCCTGTCAATGGTCACGTGATCCCGCAGCTGCAGCACCCCCAAGAACGCGGGTCCCCGCAAGGCCCACCATCTAGGGTGGGTTATATAAGTTAACGTAAAAGATTTACGTTAGATGGATAGAGATTGTTACGCTCTTTCCAACGGCACCTTGAACGCCTCATTTGGTTTGGGGACGTAAAAGTTATGACGTTTCCTAGGCTGTGCCGATAGTACCCGGCGCGCCACTGTGGGCGCGTACGGACACAGGATGTACAAGTGTCACTTTGATAGTCCGCAGGACGTTGACAGGACTTGTACAGGACTTGATGGTCAATTGATAGGTAGGCGTGCTGTAGCGCGCCAGGACCTAGGAGACAATTGATGCTGAGTAATGTACGGATAGGTCCACAGGACTAGCCGTATGGACAATTGATAGATCTGCGCGCCAAAGGCGTGCCAGAGTCTGTGTAATCAATTGATTGACAGTTCAGCTGTGACAGTGCAGCTGAATACTTGGACGCGTCCCTAGCAAGCTATATGTGTGACTTGGTAGCACCGGGACGCTAGTTCTTGCGTGCACGTTCTCTTGGCACTGCGACCCTGTCGCCTGTGCTGCGTGCAGTCTTGGAAGTGACGTGACTTACGTCTGTGTTTCCTTATTCATAATAAAGGCAACATTCCTGCAAGAACCATGGCGAACTTCGGCATAACTCTCTCACAACTATATATGTCAGGGGCTACCAAGGTATCACGGTGCGTATTAGGTAAACACGGGCCACCATGTTATAGAGCTCTTGGGCAAAATTATTTCTCATGGTGCATCCATGGTTAACCACCAATGTGCTGAAGGAGTCACTACATTATTCCATTAGTCTTAAACATTGCAGCATCTACTACTCCTCATCTGGCACCAGGCCGTGGGTGTTGCATGCAGGAGCCATTCCGAAGTAGGCCTCCAATCTAAGTTGGGGGCCCCTGAACTCCAAGGACACTACGTTGCCATCCACGATGGCCCGTGCATTGTTCAACAAGACAACCACCCTGTACCACTTTCCTAGAGGCATCAAGTTAAACTTTTAACGCTTCCTCCCATTGAGATTTGAGGAAAGCCCAACTAGCCGGAATTGTGCCGAATACCTGCTCAATACTAGTGCGTACTTCATTCATGGCTGCATTAAACACCAGTTGCGGCGGGGTGGCCAAGACATTGGGGAAGGCCTTCATAATGTGGCGACCTAGCGGGAAAGCCACATCCCCAAACAGTCGATAAGTGTTCCCCAATGAATTTTGGATCGCCGTCATGCGCGGGGCCCATGCCGAGTTTTTCCAAAGCCTGCTGTCCGACATCCCTCCCCGTTCCGCGCCCCACATCATCCCTACGATGCCAGTGGGGAAGGAAACGGCTAGGAACTTCAACCCGTGTTGCTTTTTATGGCCTGAATATAGCCACTTTTGGAGGTTAATAATGCGCGCCCTGACCCCGTTGATCCACATGGAACGAGGACGGCAGCACGCACGGAATGTGCCGTCAATGAACCCGACGATACCCAAAGCTACCCCAGTCTTGCGCTCGATAAGCCGGTTATACAATTCCCATTGTGCCGCCCATATCTCGGGCGTCTCCAGCAAATTATTAGTTGAAGGTGGCGGTGATGTGGTCTAAGAGGGTGTTGATAAGTGAGGATATCCAGGAGGCTGACCTGTTGAAACCAACGTCCTGGGCGTCTGCTAGCGTACCCTCCATGTGCATGCGATAGCAGGCACAATGCGTGCTCCCCACGAACAACATATCGCGCAGCCTCGGGAATACGCAAAACTTTTTGTAGGCGGCGGATTGCATGCACCGAGCGAAATCGAAGCTTCTTAAGGAGCCAAACCTTTCTTTCGCTCGTGTAGCTGTCGAGGTTGAAGTCGGGGACGTGCCCATACACGTCGTAGAGGGGGCGCTGAACGGAGGCAGCCGCACAGCCGCCTGCCATGGCGGCCTGAAGCATTGGAATAAGAAACTCAGACTCTCCGTCACCATACAGATCGCCCAAGCAAACGGCAGTAGAGATACTCATTGTGCACAGCGCCAAAAGCTGCCCAGCATGCTTTGCCATCTTTAAGAATTGTTTTTTTATATCGACCAGGCTGTCATGGCGTCACTTTCGTAGCTCGCCGAAAATCGTACGCGTTATACGTAGAAATTGCACGCATTGAATTCCCAAAATGCACGTCGACATAGATTTAAAATTTTGAATCTAACCACCACTTTCGACTGGCGCGACGTGCAATAGCCGGCCGGACGGGTCAACCCGGGCCGGCTCGGTGCTGTGACCGACTCCCCCCACCCATTCGCCGTACAGATTCCCAACGACGATTCCTGAAGGCGAACCCGAAGACGGCTCCCTTCAGTCCCTTGCAAAACTTTAACCTTACTAGTAGTGTGCTGTTTTGCTTGGATGTCCCCCCTCCTCATAACACGCCGCTGTTTTGCTTGGATGTCCCCCCTCCTAACACGTGTAACGGCCTTATATGCTTCGCCAATTCTGGCGAACCTAACGGTTCTTCCGAACATCGGCTCCGCCAGATAAGACTGTGTCAAGTTTGTGAATAAGACTTCAGAAATTTTTTAATAAAACAATTGGATAATAAATATACCCACTTACCATGCACTTGACGCACTTGACGCTATTGGCGGGAAACCGGTCTACTATCGTAGACTGGGTCTCGAAAATCAAGCTCGATTTTTATTTTGAGTAGCGCAATCGACAGATCTCCCCGAGAGGATCCCAAATCATACCTTAGATACTGGAAAGTCCGTTTTCAGTTGAGCGATAGTAGGCCAACAAGACAGGTGAAAATGTAAGCTGGGCCCTTAGCATCAAATGGGCCAAAGTCCAGACAGACCAAGTAGGACGTTCGGGGGTCCAAACAAAAGTTTTAGTTGTGCTATTGATAGATCTCGATGAGGGCATTCAGAATCTGAATGCCAATGGCCAGGAATGGTCCATATTTGGACGACAGGAGCCAAAATCCGATACTACCAACGCAAAAAATTAATTAATTCGCCAAAATGTGCTTTTTTCCTACCGTAGACCGGTTTCCCGCCAATAGCGTCACTTGTAAACCCAAAATAAGACGTAGAAATTCTTAAAACCTTTCGGGTTCTTTGATCCCGGCTGTAACTTCAGCTCGGCTGCTTTGCTATGACCTTTAACTTCACGTTTTGCGAGACATGGCCCACGGGCCACGGCCCTTCGCGGCGGCTCGTGATGAAAGCTGTGCATGCCCGCTTAAGCCAAGTCCTTTCCCTGTGAGGATTATCCATCGCCATAGCTGACCTGTCCTCCTCAATAAAAATGACTAAAGACGCGGAGAAGAGGAACCCAGAGGTGTGTAGCATGCGAGGCAGCAATTGTACGCCCTGAGTTCCGGGTTGATGGGGGTGTCACCGCTGTGTGCTTCCCAGATGGCTGAATGACATGGATTCCATGCAATGCTTGTATGCAGGAGCCCACGGTGGAGGATGTCGACGATGACGTCGACGATGATGACAGCGATGATGAGGTTCCAGAGCTGGAGGAAGTCGGTGCGTTTACGTAGCAGACCTTTCTGCACTTGCGGCGCTTGGAGTTTACTGTTAGATTGCCCGTAACGGGATTGGTGCACCTGGGGGGCAACAAGCTTCGAAACTGTTTTATGGCTGCATTTCTCGTCATCATCTCCCATCATTAAATTGTTGTCTCCTCCCTTCCCGTTTATTGTGTTGCGCAGGAGAGGACGGAACCGGAAAGTCGAAGCAGACCCGCAGTGAGAAGAAGAGCAGGAAGGCTATGCAGAAGCTCGGCATGAAGGCGGTGCCAGGGGTTAGCAGGGTTACCATTAAGAAGAGCAAAAACGTAAGATGAAGCGAGCGCGGATTTTCGTTACGCTTGGGGTTAGTCCCTGAATAATCGAAGTGGCTGTTACCCGGGGAAAAGATGAATTGGTACTATGGATTTACGCCCGAGCGTTAGGAGCAGTGACGGCAACGGAGGGTAAGCGTGTTATGGCCAGCTCGACAGGGGCTGTATAGAGGTCGGAGGTGGGACACGGAATGTTCAATGCGCTCTGAGAGAAATTCATGGGATGCGGCAAGAATTGGGTGATGGCGATGCAAGTTCTGGGAAACTTGTCTTTTGTGGGGATTGAGGCGGCAAGTCTGCTGGGATTGGCTTTGGACGTCAGAAAAGGGATACATAACTCTTGGGTTGTCTGATGGTACAGTTGTGTGCCTTGTTGGTGCGGCATGTGTAAAAGACATGTGCAATTCAGTATAGCAAGCCGTCACGCATGCATGTCACGCTCGTAAGGTCAGCAGTGTCTTTGTTCAGTTAGCGACTGAGAATACGACCTGGTTGAGTCTAGTATAATTAACGCAAGCATGCGTTCTTGATTGGCCTGTTAGTGCTGACTGAGGTATGCGCGGACATGGGCCAATCAAGTAAAGGGTGCTAGGCGATAACATGGTGTGTTGGTTGTGCTTAGGGATTGGCTCGTGCAAGAGGGATGGATGGAGAACTGATGGTGTGAAGGCAGTCAGTGAAATAGTTTGGTACCATACCGGATTCAAACACAGGACCTCTTGCAGGATTTTGCGGCTATAGCGGTCCTTTGATCAAAAGGCATCCCAAGTGATAGCCCAATTTCGTAAAAGCTCTTTTCCGGAGAGTGGAATGTTGGAAACGCATTTCTTGGATGAATGCAGATCTAGAAATGTGAACAGCCCAGAATTTGGGCTTAAAGTAGAGAATGGTTTGCACTATTTCTGGGGGCATGTCGGGCAGCCAACACACAGGGTGATGGTGTTGGGTTTATTCAGGTATATGGTGGCTTGCTGAGGGATGGATTGTTGTATTGATTAAGGTTACCTTTTTTCCCATAGTGCATTGAGAACAAGCTGGGCCTGTGTGGCAATATTGTATATCCATGCTTTTCGTCTGGGTTAATGCACTGCGGGGGGCAGGGGGCAATGAGCTGGGCATGGAAGCTTTGTTTATCATGCGTTAGTTAATGCAGAGGAGCCATGCGGATATGTATGCCTGATGTCGGGTTTGAACGCGGTGGGTTGCAAGCGGGGTTGAACGCGGCGGGTTGCAACTTTCAATGAGCCAGCCAGTCACCAAATGCTTTGGCTTCTTGGCACTTTATCCTTACTTCTTTCCCTGCCAGTTGCCTTGGCCACCTTTTCGTGGTATCCACCGTTTGACGCTGTGTGTCTGTGCACGTGTACATCGGAGGAAGTCCCGGGGGCGTGGAAATTTTGGAGTTCTTGTGGAGACCTTGGTGGTTTTTATAGGCTGTCATCGTTGTTTGGCAAGGGCCTCAGGCGGACTGTTCGTATCCACAGCCTTCTAGCATAAGATAATTTGTACGCCATCTAGCAGTGCTGCGTACTATATTTTTGGCTGAAGCCGGCGCTTCTCCACCACGGTGGCCCGGCTGTGGTGACTCTGATGTCTGCTGGCCTTGAACGCTTTTTGTCAGCAGCACTGTGCTTTATATTCACAATTTGTTGAGGTGGTGGGGGGTAGAATAGGAATGTTCTCCAACATCATCCCCTTTGCGGTGGCATCCGCCTCCCTGCCCTTTAGGGCATCCCAGGCACAGCAAGAAAAGGGGGAGGAACGAAAGTTGGGTTCGCTGTAGTTAACGCGGTCAGGTGTTGATGCTGTGGTTATCCTGCAACTGTGCCATCTTGTGTTTTTCTCTGTCAGACCGCTGGTTTGGGAGCGGCTCTTGTTTGCCCAGCGCCATGCAACATATGCACGCTGCACAGATCATGCCTGTTGCGCTGTGTCCTGCCCCAAAGCTGGCATCGATGTTAAGTGGGCAAGGAAGCAGTTGGGTAGTGAAAGTGGCCGCTTAAGACCCACCAGCCGTGGCTTTCTTTCCCTGAAGTTTCGTGCTTTTTGTGTAACAATCAAGCCTGTCGCCGGCCTCAGCTCTGCTGCCTGGGAACCCCTGTGCCTTATGCCTATCCCATTTTCTCAGATCCTCTTTGTGATCAACAAGCCGGATGTCTTCAAGAGCCCTGCGTCGGACACGCACGTCATCTTTGGTGAGGCCAAGATTGAGGACCTCACGTCGCAGGCGCAGAGCGCGGCCGCGGAGCAGTTCAAGGCGCCAGAGGCCATGCAGCACGGCGCGGTGGAGGCCACAGGCGCTGCCGCAGCCGAGGAGGATGAGGGCGAGGTGGATGAGACCGGCGTGGATGCCAAGGACATTGAGCTGGTCATGACGCAAGCCGGCGTGAGCCGTGCCAAGGCGGTCAAGGCGCTCAAGTCCACAAAGGGCGACCTCGTCAGCGCAATCATGGAGCTGACGATCTAGGCAGGCTGTGGACCCGGATAGGTATCTAGAACTCTTGTCTTTTTAAAAAATTTGTAACGTCGGCATTCCCATGTCGTTTATGTGAGCTCGGAGGCATTGCCATAAACAGCTGGAAAATTTACTGTCCCCTCGCTGGGCCGATGGCGGACCTGGGGCAGCACGCACTCTTCTCCCACGTTGTTGCAGACAATGTGGCATGCGGCTGTCAGCTGGCTGGCCTGGATGCCCTTGCTTTTGGACAGTTTTTACCAAATGTACTTCTCAATATTTTTAGACGTCCCTGTGTGTCGCGCTTAAGGGGAGGGGACATGCCTAAAGGGCACTTTTCTGGAAACCATACCTATGCAAGATACCGGCACCGCCCTGCCCAGCAAATATCGCTGTTGCAATATACGAGAATGCTCATAACTTTTGACTCCGGCCATGAAATTTCATCGGGTTGGTTGCATTAGACTCGTCTTTTGAAGACGAACACGCTGATATAATTTTCTACAGCTATCGCTCAATATTTTCGAAGATACCGGCACCGCCCTGCCCAGCAAATATCGCTGTTGCAATATACGAGAATGCTCATAACTTTTGACTCCATTCCATCCCATGTTCCCCTCCCACTGAGGACTTATGCTCACGTGACGCAGTCACGTGTCTATTAATTAATTAATTAATTGACTCCGGCCATGAAATTTCATCGGGTTGGTTGCATTAGACTCGTCTTTTGAAGACGAACACGCTGATATAATTTTCTACAGCTATCGCTCAATATTTCCGAAGATACCGGCACCGCCCTGCCCAGCAAATATCGCTGTTTTTCAGTTCGATATGGCGGAATACGACTCATCCCAGCAATCACAAGCGTCCGCGGCCCTGCACCAACTCGCTGATGAAGCCATGGCGTCATTGGAAACACCCTTGCACGCTATGCCGGACGCCACTGTCAGCATCCAGCCGCTCCACTCCACCGCTCCGCCGAACAGCGACCCTGCCATGGATACCCGCGAGGAGGCCTTTTCTGCCGAGGAAGCTGCCGCATTTTTACCTGGCAAATGGCCAGGCCTTAACGCCATCATGCGCCTGTCCCAAGCTGCCGCCCTCACCATCCTGCACCTGGCTGCCGAGAAAAAGTGCGAGATCCGGGACTGCAACCAACAGGTTACCCACCTGTCGGACTTTCTCCACGACAACCCCGACGACACCGACCTCTGCCTCGCAGTCTGGTGGACGTGCTCCCGTCTTTCCGACAGCGCCCTTGAGCGCTTTGTCATGGCCTCTCTGGACCTGGGAGCCCACCCCACTGTTGCTGCCGCCATCGGCATCACCGCCAAGCAAGTCGTCAATACCTGCTTCGATCGCCTCCCCCCCCTCCTCAACGCTGCCCTCGACCCTGTCCACCACCACCTCGCCACCCACCACGCCAATTCCTCACACGCCGACATCTCCATCCACTCCGCCATCACCCACATTGGAGCAGGACTGCAGCAGCAGCAGCAGCTCCTCCAACAGCTCCAGCAACAACTTGCCGCCTCCATTAATTAATTAATTAATTAATAGACACGTGACTGCGTCACGTGAGCAGAAGTCCTCAGTGGGAGGGGAACATGGGATGGAATGGATGGTATAAGCTATCTAGGTCCTAGTTACAGGGGTGTGGGCACCGCGGCCCGAATCGCTATGAATGCCATACTTGGTCACACGCGGAGCCCCCACAGGCTTGGGGGTGGTCGCCTTCATCACTACTTGCCATCTATCCTTGCGCACCATCTGCCTCCATATTACAGACAAACCAGGAGGCTGCCCGGGGGTGAGCCCGTCACGTCTAGTGTAGCACATGTCCATGCCGAGTCTATCACGAAATGTCCACGGGTGGCGGCCGCCTCCATAACTCCTGCCAAGACCACCTATGCCGCCACGCTTCAGAACCCTACGGAGCTCATCAACGAAATCAAAACAGCCGTCAAGGCCAGCACACGGGATGCTATGCACGAACCCATTCGCTCATGCAGTATTGTGGTACGTGGCGTCCCCTCGAACGTCAACGATGCACGCCTGGGCACCTACCTCTGGGGCGACCCCTTCCTGGGGAAGCTCGGCGTGGCCCAAAGCGTCGTCATCAAAACGGCACGACGGCTCGGCGGCCCCACCGCCCCTGTCTTGGTGGAATTCCACCGCAAGGAGGACAAACTGCAGGTGCAGAAGGCCCGCCGGAACCTCCACGATACCCAACTGAGCATCGACGATTACTATACCCCGGAGCAGCTTGAGGCCCGGGCTGCCGCTTTGAACCGGCCGGAGGTCCACGAGGCTCGGGCAGCCAAGCAGGCCAACCCGCAACTACGGTGCAGCATCTATGCCCGCCTCTTTAATGGCGTCTTCATCGTCCGCATTAACGGCCAGGACCTTCCTCCAATGACGGCGACCCCCATGGATACCGCCGTGCCAGCGCCCCAGCCCCCTGCTCGGCCCCCGCCGTCACCGCCATCGCCACCGGCATCGACGGTCACCTGCTCCCCAGCACGTGTGGGGATCCGCCGGGGCAACTTCAGCTCAGGTATGGCTGCCAGGCTTGGCCGTCCCCCTAATAAATTCGTTCGCTTTGCACCTGAGCCGGAGCCCGCGCTGCGAACCCTTCTCTCCTATCAATGACGACGCTCGCGGCCCCGCGGCTCCGCGGCTCTAGCAGTGGGATCTGCCTAACTCCCCTTCCCGCCCCTTTGCCTTCGCAGCCCTCGGGCTGTCGGAGAGAGAGCAACGGGTCGGCAGTGAGCCAGGTTCGCCCCGCCTCGCGCGGCCGCCTCCGAAACCTCCTCAGACTGCACGCATTTCTTATGCGTGCAGACGCAGACTCATTCTACCTGGCCACCCGAGCCAACCGTCGGCGTCGCCTCGACGCGTTGGCAGGAAGAATCGAAACGGTGATTGAAAGCATAAGTCCCCAACCCGCCCCCCCTACCCCACCACCTCCACCCCCACCCCCATCACCACCCTGCTCCATCTCCGCCCCCACCCCCGCCTGCACCCCCCTTTTCGGTCAACGCGCGCCCTTGGTCATCGCCACCTTCAACGCCCGCACGCTCCAGCCCGACGCTGACCGCTGTCACTGCCTGCGCAGTGACGACTGTCAGTGCCATCGAGTCTCCAATCTTATTGGTTTCTGCATCGACAATAATATCGCCATCCTGGGAATCCAAGAACACAGGCGCACTGCATCGGCCCGCGGATCAACTGCCCTTGTTGCTGACGACATCGACGGCTGGCGGTTCTACTACGGAGGCGGCGACGGCACCGGGAACGGGGGCGTCGGTCTCCTCTGCTCCCCGCTCGCCGTACGCCACATGGGCGAACCCCAGCTGGTCAACGCTCGGCTCCTCGTGGCCACTTTTCATTCGATGGAGGGCCACTCGACCTACGCCCTGACGGTGGGCGTTGGTTACGCACCCCACTCCGGCCACCCAGAACAAGACCGCAAGGACTTCTTTGCAGCGCTGGAGAACCTGGCGAACGGCATCCCTGGTCGCAACTACCTCGCTCTGCTGCTGGACGCCAACGCCACGCTACCACCGGGTACTGGCGGATGTCAGCACGCCCCCAACGGTACGGTCTCCAATGCCAACACTGAACTTTTTGCTGATTTGCTTACGACATGCGATTTGGTCACTGCCAACACCCGCTTTCCACATAGTCCAGATGCTTTGGTCACACACACCTCGCCAACTGGCACTGAACGCTGCATTGACTATGTTGTAATGCGCAAGCGTCATCAAGGATCTGTACTAGCTGCTCGCTCGCATGTGATCCCCCTGGTGCGCTCCGATCATCGCATCGTCACCGCCCGCATCCGCCTGCGATTCCCCTCGCCCTTTCGTAAGCACGTGGCACCACCTGATTTGCGCACACTTCAGTTGCTCGAGAAATCTGACGACGCTCTGGAGGACTTCCCTGAAAAACGCGCCCACAAGCGCGCGCAGAGGCGTTCGTCGACGCGCTGGACATCCCGGCCAGCCACGCCCAGCTGTTCGCTGCCGGCCCGGCATCGGCCCTTCGGCACCTCGCTGACAAGCTGCCCGCGGCCGGGGCCCTACTGCCCCCCCGCCGCCCGCCCCGCTTCACCAGCCTGCACCGGCTCCCCGCCGTCATCCAGGCCCGGCAAGCCCTGCGCGACAACAGCGACCCCGCCCGCTACGCCCGCCTCAAAGCCGATTACCACTCGGCCATCCGGCAGGCGACCAAGGAGCAGGAGGACCTTCATGTCCGCGAGTACTTCGCCCACCTCAAGGACCAGCACGGCAAGTACGCCTGGACCCGCCTGCGTCACGCCCAACGGCCCGCCGGCGGCGCGCAGCCGGCGCCGCGGACGCTCTCTGGCTCACCGCAGCAGCAGCTCGACCAGTGGTATTCCTCCCAGTCCCGGCTGCTCGGCGCCCCCCCGCCGCCTCCGCCGCTTGGCCCTCTGGCGGCCGCACGCCTGGCAGTAGCACCGGCGGACGTCCCTGCGCCGCCCACGCCGCCCGCCGCTGAGCAGGACTACACGTACCCAGCCCTGACGGAACCCCTGGCCGACCCCAACGAGCTCCCGCCGTTCACCGAGCTCGAGCTGAGCACCGCCGCCAAGCAACTCCGCTTCTATGCCGCCGTTGGACCTGACCAGCTCCCAGCCCCGGTGATTAAGCTGACGGCGCTCACGGGGTTCCTGCTTGACGTCTGCAACCGGATCCTGCTTGCCGACGCGCCGCCGATTCCTGAGTGGCAGCACAGCTACCGTATTATGCTGTACAAAAACAAAGGTTCCCCTGACGACCCCGCCAACTACAGAGGAGTCTGCATCCAGAGCGCCGCACTTAAGTTGTTCATGCGCATGATCCTCAACCGCCTTCGTTCTGCTCTCGACTGTCACCTTGGGGAAAGTCAAATGGGCTTCCGTCCTGGGCGCAACACCGTCATGGCCATCTTCGTCGCGCGTCGCCTCTTCGAGGAAATCGCTCTCCTGCAACCTGGTGAGTTTCCCGCCATCCTGATCTTCGTCGACTTCATCAAGGCTTTTGATTCTGTCCTCTGGGACGCTCTATGGGCTGTACTTGCTCGCGCTCGCGTCCCCACTCCCCTGATTACCGTCATCCGCACGCTGTATGAGGGGTCGACCACTTCGGTGCGCACTCAACACGGCATTACCCCGCCATGCCCACTGCAGACCGGCGTCTGGCAGGGTTGCGTCCTGTCGCCGTACCTGTTTATTATTGTAGTGGATTATGTTATGCGCCAGGCACGTGCTCGCTTTGCTAGCATTGCAGGCCGTGCCCCTGGCCTAGCGATCACGAACGAGCTTGGGGAAGGGGGGCCGACTAACAAGCAGAATTTACTAGCTGACCTCATTTATGCCGACGACATCACGCTCATCGAGAAGCCGGAGTCTGCCCAACTTTGGCTGGACTGCCTGGCGCTCGAGGCTCGGGCGGTTGGTCTAGAAATCAGCCCCAAAACGGAGGCCCTGGCCCTCGGCATGGCAGGGCCCCCACCCACACTCCGCCTCTTAGACGATGCCGAGGTCAACTACCCTCCTTCAGGCCGCTTCAAGCTGCTCGGCAGTTGGCTTCCCGACTGCGAGGACGACATGACGACACGGATCGGCATGGCGTGGGCGCACCTCCATGACCACCGCCGCTGGTGGAGCAACCCCGCCCTACCCCGGATCGTCAAGCGTGACCTCTTCAAGGTCGTCATTCTGACGATCCTGACCTACGGCGCCGAGACGTGGACACTGATGCAGGAGCTGGAGCAACGACTCGACGGCGCCGTCACCAAGATGCTGCGCAAGGCCCTTAACATCCCCTTTGGTTTGCACATTAGTAATGAGGATTTGTACGCTGATTTGCCCTATGTTTCCCACATTATTAGGCACAGGCGCCTGGGCCTAGCCGGGCACCTGGCCCGCACAGATCAGGTAGATACATCAGATAGACTAGCTGGCACCAAGCCCGCCCAGCCTGGGCGATATGTCCTCACCTGGCGTGCCCCCGGCCGCGCGCGGCAGGGCCGCCACCCGTGGACTTTTCGTGATAGACTCGGCATGGACATGTGCTACACTAGACGTGACGGGCTCACCCCCGGGCAGCCTCCTGGTTTGTCTGTAATATGGAGGCAGATGGTGCGCAAGGATAGATGGCAAGTAGTGATGAAGGAGACCACCCCCAAGCCTGTGGGGGCTCCGCGTGTGACCGCATATGGCATTCATAGCGATTCGGGCCGCGGTGCCCACACCCCTGTAACTAGGACCTAGATAGCTTATACCATCCATTCCATCCCATGTTCCCCTCCCACTGAGGACTTATGCTCACGTGACGCAGTCACGTGTCTATTAATTAATTAATTAATACCTATGCATGTGCTAAAAATCCAATGATGATTGGGGACCATAAATATGATTAAAAAAAAAAATTTCCAGCCACTTGGGGGGGGTACTAGCCCCCACCATACACCGCTAACGCGCCCCCACCATACACCGGTAACGCGCTAAAAATATAAAAAGACGCTGTTTTAGTCACATTTTCCCTAGGACAATGGGCAAACATATTGGGACCAAATCATATATTCCCGCATAGTTCCCCCACTTTTTAGAAATTCTACCTAGTTGGGACCAAGAAATAAGCATGTTTACTCACGTTGATGGATTTCCCGCAAAACAGGTACTTTTTTAATTAAAAAAAAAATCAAATCATAAACGCATCATATCATGCTCCACCATATATTCCCAAATATTACAGGTGGGGGGACATGCAGCCCCAAATTTTCAGGTCATTCTGACAAGCGCAGCTCTAGTTGATGGATTTCCTAGGTAGCCACCTGTGACGAAGCTAAGGGAGGTTTTTAAGCGTATCTTACCACATAAACACCCCTTAAGTAATCCATCCAAACCATGCAAAAACTGGCCAAACCACATGCTGCCAACCTCTGCACATATGGTACCTCCCATGTTCAAGGTTTGACGCCATTCTGACAAGAACTGCCCAAGTTACAACCATTCCAAGACGGCCACCCATGTAGACACTACAAGGAAATTTGAGTAACCATTCAGCCACACTAGCACCTCCTTCATCAAAGACATCTGCAAACTGACCAAAGCACACATAGTTAGTTCTTGCATGCTGACAACAACGCATGCTCAAGGTGGGGGGTCATTGTGACAAGAACTACTCAAGTTGATGGGTTTCCTATATGACCACCTGACAAGGCGCTAAGGACCACTCAGTAAGTTAGCAACCCCACAGTGCCACTTAATATGCCATCCAACATGCACCAAAACCATGCTGAGTATGTTTACAATGTACGAAGGGGTGGCCACACACCTCATATGTCTTCATCATCCCTCCAGCATGGCCAGCCTTGTAAATATGTTCATAGCCTTGACGATGGTAGCCCTAACATGCCTAAGCAGCATTTCCTATGTTTCTCCTAGGTTAGAGTGTAAGGTTGATGACAACCATAATCAACTCAACAACACCTCCTAAACTGTCCTCCCCGGCATGGATGACAAACTGGGACTATGGAGGGCAAGGAACCAAGTAGGAACATGGTATATATAGCTTGCATGCAGTCATGCATGTCAACCATGGTTGGCTCAGCACATTGTAGTCTTGTCACATCATCATAACAAAGGAAAGCTCAAACAACCATTGGTGCCAGCTATCTACATGCAGTCACACAAATGCAATATCTCCAACATCATCACTAAAACACTTCCCATCCCTGCACGATAAAATGCAAAGAAACCATTGGCGGCCCTTCAGCGCATGAGCGCTGTGATGCCGCTGCGAAGAGAGGGTGCGTCACTCTCACACAACAAGAAGCGTCCATACGCACAACATCCTTGCCGGAACACGTTTTATGAAATACCTTATACCTTCCCGAAGAGCTATAGGCTGCGACTGAAGCGGCCCTGATCACGACATCAACGAAAACAATCTAAAGCTGCCAGGTATTCGACAACACAACGGCAAGCGACGGCGAGCTAGCTGGCGGAAACTGCCCAAAAAGAACGCAAAAAACCTCGAACGATGAGCTCATAGAAGAAAGCACTGATAGCAGATAACATTCGCGACAAATCTGTACCTCGCCCTCGTAAATCCCTCGCCCAGGCGCGCAACAACAGCCGTTCTTCCATGGACAGGTCAGACACGCACTGCGCAGGTCTGAACAATTACCTACCGATATAAATGGCTGAAAATCTGGCAAAAAGCACCAGCTCGGTTTTGAAATCGATGCAACCGATATTAACGCCTGCTTCACGGTCAGAACAACCCCCAAAACCGCGATTAATTTTACAGCCGCTATCATGAATTCTATTTCATTCCGCGCGACCAAAAAATTCAGATTACCCCCCATGCCGATGGCATAAAAAAACAACAGCGATATTGTAAACCAGCTGATTTCCGCCACAAACTAACATCATAAACTCATCGTCTTTTAGATTCGAGTAAAATTTTTTCATTTCGCCTGCCCTAGTGTGGTAGTTTCGCCTGAACGCAGTCGCCATGGCCACTTCCGCAAGGGGTGCGCGCACCGTGCACGTGAAATTTATGACCTTCGGTTCCGGCGTGAATTTTTTGGCGCCAAAAAATTCGGGCATGTCCCGTCCCCTTAATAGTAAGAGGGACAAACTTTACACTTGCGCCTAATAAGCAACGGCCTTTTTAACCCTTTTTTTTTTTTTTAAGAACGCGATATTAATTAATTAATTAATTAATTAATTAATTAATTAATTAATTAATTAATTGATTAATAGAGACGTGACTGAGGGCTTATGCTCATGTAACGCTATTACGTGTCAATTAATTAATTAACCTAGCAACTCTCTGTGTGTGTGGTGACTGCACACACAGTGAGTTGCTACACTCTCCCAGTAAGTATTCTGATCAGGCACTCCGCAAATGTGAAAACCATTTGTGTTCATTGCCGGGCCGCGGAAAACGCGGAAAGTATAGCAGTAAGTATATTTATTTTATTTATTTTGAACCGGTGGCATGCCTTTCAGGTGAGAAAAGGCAGAGGTCCCTGCCCCGGCCTTCTTGTTGTGCTCCAGGGATAAAAGGTGATGAGCTCAGACAAATGGTACCCCGTGACTGTCCAACAGAGCCGTGTGAATGTATGAATGCCGGAATGGTGCCTACGACTGCCAGATGTGCTGCTCTGCACAATCATGATTGTGTTCCAACTGGATTGCTCACTTGCTGCTGGTGGGCACTTTATTATCTGCCCCCCATAAGGCAGGGAAATCCCGGTTCCACACTATCCCTGCCTCCTCCCTGGTGCGTAGCCGCCAGATTGGTTTCTGCAAGGAAGAAATCCATGGGTGCAGCAGGATCCTTGCATCAGCTTACTGTCAAACGAAATGTAACTTTCCTGGTTCCAAGTTCCATTCACCACTACTAATAAACATAGCCAATTTCTTCAATGTATCCTGAAGCTAACCTGCCAACTACAGTTACATTACTGGGAATGCAAGACTTAAGCCTTATGCATGAACCATGCCTGCATACTTTGAAAAGGGCCACTGCATGGGTTTAATCCCAAACTTGAGCAAAACACTCCGCTCGCAAGCTGTCCACTACAAGGCTTTCTTTCAAAGACGCAGTTTATATTTCGTAAGCGTACACGGTCTTCATGCAAAAATGACGCTAGCGTATTATCAAACCATTCTTGAGCACTTCAAGAGAACTTCTTGCTACCCTTATAGTCTGCCCACGCTGGCAGAGGAGCATAGAAACCCTTGTAAATTCAAGGTGCATCTGTACATAGACATCCACCACACGCACCTCTGATGGACCGGCCACAGCAGGTTGGTTGCCAGTCCTCCCCCCTGCCTCTCTCTCTGGCCCTGCCTCTCCGCCCTCCTTATCCCGCTTGGGTGAGGCGCAATCCAAGAGCGCCCTGAACTTCAGCGCGCAGTCATCCAAGCGGCCTTCCCGGTATAGCGACGTCATCTGGTTGCCCGGGGCTGCCAGCACAAGACAAACAAGGAGGATATCCACGCTGTGTCGTGCAGATAAACATATAGCAGTAGCAGTGGTAGTAGTAGTGTAGCGACAAGCAATAGCCTCCCTACGCCAACGCAAGCGTCAGCACGCACGCCACCACCATCTGAAAGTTTTGCGACTCCCCGAATTATAAAACCGAAAAAAGGAAGAAAGGAAGAGAGAGAGAGAGAGAGAGAGAGAGAGAGAGAGAGAGAGAGAGAGAGAGAGAGAGAGAGAGAGAGAGAGAGAGAGAGAGAGAGAGAGAGAGAGAGAGAGAGAGAAAGAAAGAAAGACAAAAAAGAAAGGAAGGAAGGAAGGAAGGTGGAAGGAAGGAAGGAAGGAAGGAAGGAAGGAAGGAAGGAAGGAAGGAAGGAAGGAAGGAAGGAAGGAAGGAAGGAAGGAAGGGAGGAAGGGAGGAAGGGAGGAAGGGAGGAAGGGAGGAAGGGAGGAAGGGAGGAAGGGAGGAA
>RPFO01000389.1:1600981-1715981 GCA_009746045.1 Mesostigma viride | reverse complement strand
GATGACGATGACGATGACGATGACGATGACGATGACGATGACGATGACGATGACGATGACGATGACGATGACGATGACGATGACGATGACGATGACGATGACGATGACGATGACGATGACGATGACGATGACGATGACGATGACGATGACGATGACGATGACGATGACGATGACGATGACGATGACGATGACGATGACGATGACGATGACGATGACGATGACGATGACGATGACGATGACGATGACGATGACGATGACGATGACGATGACGATGACGATGACGATGACGATGACGATGACGATGACGATGACGATGACGATGACGATGACGATGACGATGACGATGACGATGACGATGACGATGACGATGACGATGACGATGACGATGACGATGACGATGACGATGACGATGACGATGACGATGACGATGACGATGACGATGACGATGACGATGACGATGACGATGACGATGACGATGACGATGACGATGACGATGACGATGACGATGACGATGACGATGACGATGACGATGACGATGACGATGACGATGACGATGACGATGACGATGACGATGACGATGACGATGACGATGACGATGACGATGACGATGACGATGACGATGACGATGACGATGACGATGACGATGACGATGACGATGACGATGACGATGACGATGACGATGACGATGACGATGACGATGACGATGACGATGACGATGACGATGACGATGACGATGACGATGACGATGACGATGACGATGACGATGACGATGACGATGACGATGACGATGACGATGACGATGACGATGACGATGACGATGACGATGACGATGGCCACAAAAACAAGAAAGAAAGAAAGAAAGAAAGAAAGAAAGAAAGAAAGAAAGAAAGAAAGAAAGAAAGAAAGATAGATAGATAGAAACAAATAACAAACACATTGCCTGAACAGCACGTCACTGGGAATCCAACTTGTCTACTTTAAATCATGTCAGGCAACTTACAGAAACAATACCATGCGTCGTCAAAGGCTGCCACACAGCGGTAGATGGGTTCTTTCGTCTGTGGCGTTTTGGACATCGGAAATCAATAGATCGTCCGCGACACAGCGTAGTTCACTTGTTTCGAGGTTCCATCCGTTGTGAGGACGGAACGCGCCCTGTCTAGGTTTACCTGACGCCGACGGCGGGTAGAGCCAGAGGTTTGAACGCCTGACAGTCGTGCCCGGAAAAAAAAGCGCAATCACCGACAAGGCACGAAAGTTTCAGATGGGGAAGCCCGTGGCAAGGAACAGAAACAGTGGCATGCCGCCAAGCTGTCGCAGAGACGGGGACGTGTTCTGGAGGAAAATAATACGGCAAGAACAGCACAGTATGATCTCTTTTACAAACGATTAAATGGAGAAATTCTTAGAGTTTTCTTCCATCATAAATATAAAAATCCACCAAGTCTCCTGGATCTCCCATCCACCTACGGTACGTACGAGACGTCGATGATTCCCAAATCGGTGCCTGGATGAAATATTCAACGCAGGCATATCACATTACCTCTAAAAATGTTTGAACCGCATAACACAAAGCTCCAAGCTTAGAATTTTTCATGCCTGCAGAATGACCATGCAGCATCCACCACCGCTTTTTTGCGCAATCCCCCCATATTAATAATTATCTAGGTAATAACAAGTTTTGCGGGCTTCGCCAAAATGCGCTGTACATACCAAGTCCGAGCTCGGCATTTCAGTGTGCATCACCGACCACGGTAATTCTGCAAGTAAGCTTGAAGTAAAACGCAAGTTTCCCTCTCCAGTGAATAATGATTGGTACATGTACAGTACTGTAGTCTATCCAAGGTCTATTATAAATGTTTACTTTGAAACTAATCTGTAATTAACGGGCCCCAACTTTTTACTACTCTGTAATTTTCTCTTTATAGTCTATCCAGGTCTATCATCAGGCGGAGCCAATTTTCGGAAGAACCGTTAGGTTCGCCAGAATTGGCGAAGGTTATAAGGCCGTACACGTGAGAAAAGACTTGCTGAGCTTCGCTCATTTTATACACCGTAGTGGTCAAAATCACTTCGCGACTAAGAGCCTTTCCACGTATGGTGACGAATACGCGCGAATTAGGAGGACTCGGATCATTGGTCCGGACCGCAGTTCCAGGCTCGAGGTCTAATTCGGCGCGGCGAATAATAATGATAATTAGCGGTGAACTAGAGTGACCTGCTGGCTCCGTCCAGCCCAAAACAGGGTCCCTTTTTTTGGCAGTACTTCGCCCCCGCAGCCCGCTGCCCGCTGCCCGCTGCCCGCTGCCCGCTGCCCGCTCACTGCCCGCTGCCCGCTGCCCGCTGCCCGCTGCCCGCTGCGCGCTGCGCGCTGCCCGCTGGAATAGTACGGTGCTCGCTTCGCTCGCGGATTGGTGCGCAGTACGCTGCCCGCTGCCCGCTGGAGTAGTACGGTGCTCGCTTCGCTCGCGGCTTGGTGCGCAGTACGGTGCTCGCTCGCTTCGCTCGCTCGCCGCGCGCAGCGCACAGCTCGCTGCGTGTTAGGAGTGAGAAAACAATGTTTGCCACAAAGTTTTACTTTATTTCACTCAGATAAAAACTGAGAGAACGAAGTAAGTCTCAGTCGGCAGCTGGCCGGCTGCTAGTTCCACCACAGGAGTGTGTGAGGTGTGAGGTACTGAGAGAGCAAACAAGGAGTGTAGCTTCGCCTTTTAAACAATTCCAGGCTCAGCTACTGGGTAGCAGTTATGATCTACCTACAACGTGGCCACACCAAACCGGGTCTTTTCTGACTGTGTGGCAGTTACAATCATAACGTGATCTCAAGCCAACCATTCACAACCAAAGTTCAAGGTCAGTCACAGAATGACTGGGTCACTTATGGCACAGAACTTAAACATGCGGCACATGCCCGTCCATGCAGTCCAGAGCTAGCACTAAACTATAAGTACTAGTTTCAGGCAGGTGTGTCGATACTTCTGACACCCCCCTTACTCGGCACACAGGCCGGAAAACAAACTCAAGCAAGCCAGAACAAATGTTCACTAAAAGAACTGCAGTATGGGACCACTGTCACAGGCTAGCAAGTGTGTCCTTATGTTGGCTCATCACGAATTGCCAGTAACTCAAATACCCAACAACTTGTGTCTGAGCTCCTCAAAACGTGGCTCGGGTAGTGCCTTGGTGAGCATGTCGGCGATCATCGCTGCCCCAGGAAGGTGAGACACCTGAACGGTGCCATCCGCGACCTTCGCGCGAATGTAGTGGTACTTGATGTCGATGTGCTTGGTACGCCGAGGGTGAACAGGGTCTCGTGACAGAGCCACGGCACCAGTGTTGTCGCAAAACACCTGAATTGGCCCTGAGGCCGGATCACCCAACTCCTTGGTGATGGTGAGAAGGGGAACCACCTGCTGCGTGACACCGCACAGGGCCATGTACTCGGCCTCACAGGTGGACAGGGCTGGAGTGGGCTGCTTGCGACTGGTCCACTCCACCGCAGCACCGCGGTACATGACCACGTTGCCAGTGATTGACTTGCGGTCCACAGGATCGTTTGCCCAGTCAGCATCCGAGTAGGCCACCAGCCCCCCCTGCCCCGTGTAGGACAGACCCAGGTCCTTGGTGTGTACCGCGTACTGAAGCACCCGGCGTGCCAGCCCAAGGTCGCTTACAGTAGGGTTTGGCATCTTCTGAGTCAGCAGGTTGACTGCGAATGCCAGGTCAGGCCGAGTGCATCCCATCGCATACAGGAGTGCCCCGGTGATCGCTTGGTAGACGCGAGTGTCGTCCGCGTTGAGAAGCCCCCCCTCACCACGGGGGGTGTTGGGGACGATGGGCGTCTTCACCGCCCGTGGGGAGACCCCAAAGCGCTCAGCGAGGGCCTCCAGGTACGGGCCTTGGTGCAGCTGTGCGCGCCGGCGGTGTTACGTCCCGGCCCTTTTAGTCGGACGTAACAATGGAATAAATTACTAAGGCCTTGTGGCCGTTGTACTGGGTTTTATGAATATTGACTATTGTGTGAATTGGACTAGTTATTTTGGTCCTAGGTTGACCTTTTAGGGGCCGGTGCCGTGGCGCCGCGCCAGTTCTGGGTCTGTCTATAGTTCTAGGCGTGGATCCTGTAGTTGGGGGTCGATGTCGGCCCGGATCCTACGCGGAATGAGTGACTTGGATTGTCCAGTGGGATTTAGTGTTGTATCTGCGCCGCAACCAACCTAGGTTAAATTAGTCCGAGGACGAGAGTCTCGTCCTCTTGGTTTGATGAATGATAAGTGCGAATACGCCTACACATTGAGCCCGGGGCAATTATCCATTTGTAATTGGTCTTGCTAGCCATTATAAGTGTGTATTAATTATAGCTTGGCATCAAGCCGTGATGCCAGATATCTCACGACTCACGTCGTGAAGCGCAACCTACATTATGCTACCTTGAATTATTCCTAATTCCGGCAAGGAGGGTCTTTCGCTACGTAGCTCAGGCTAGGTGTGTCTGGGCTGGGACGTAACACTGGTTATCGGAGGAAATGTGCTGGAATTAAGGTTAGCTAACTCTCGCGGAGAGGGTTAGTGAGACCATTTAGGATACCAAGGCGGAGCTTGACGTAGGTAGAGGTTCCGGAATTCAACGACTGCTGACAGGTCGGCGGCCAGCCCGTAAAGGGATTCAACGACGTCCTAGGCAGCAAGCGGCCAGTCTGGGATACTCGGCGGGGCTAGCAATAGCCCTGTGGTGAGGTGCTGTCAACGATAGCCTTCAGCTCTCCTGTTTTCAACGACACCTAGTGGCGGCCAGGGCTTGCCTTCAACGACACTGGGTGGCGGCCAGCTCAGGAGGGATTAACGTCATCGAAGATGGTACGTCCCCTAGTTAGGATTCTTTCTTTGCAAGCTATGCCTGTGGAAGGCTAGCTGGCGTGCTCGCTTTCTCTCCGGGTCCGCACGCGTAGGGGGTTCTTGTTATACGTTGTACCTCTATAGGTTGTGAATGTCGTTGGTGCCTATGGACGTCGCGGAGACGGACATCGTTGTTTGACCTGCAAGGGGTCGTGGGGGTGGATACCGTCTGGCTGTTGCCGACTGTGTTGACGGTGTTTACCTCCGTGTGCTTATTGTATAGCCCTTGCAGCGGAAGCTTGGGCGTGTGCTGTGCTAGACTCCGTGCTCTTTCCTCGTTTGTTTTGGTTAAGGTCACTGCATTTAGAGGTAGCCTGGGATTCCCCTTTTTCTCCTGCTTGCAAGCTTCTGCCAGCTTATGATGTAACATGCCTAGACGCAACAGAATAAATAAGGGTGGACAGTCTGGATTTCCTTACTATGCAGTAGCTCATGACGGGGGTGAGGGTAGACCAGCTATATTCTACAGTTGGAAGACTTGTGAAGAGCACATCAAAGATAAGATATTGTCCCAAGGCTCTAGTGCTAAGTGGAAAGGGTTTGATAACATTACAGATGCAGATAGGTTTGTAAGGGAACACATGCCATTGCCTGAGGGGATGCACACCACTCGTGAATGCTCCAAGCCACCCACGCTCAGCAGTCAGGGGGAGGGGACAGCAGTTACCGTGACCTTCTCTCAGCTGACCATTGGCCCTAGCAAACAGTAGAGGAGACTATTACTAGAGAGTAATACTATAGGTTCTATATTTATAGATCTATATAGCACGTGGTTGCTCTCTCTCTCTCTCTCTCTCTCTCTCTCTCTCTCTCTCTCTCTCTCTCTCTCTCTCTCTCTCTCTCTCTCTCTCTCTCTCTCTCTCTCTTTCCTCCTGGGGAGGTGTTGCCTGCAGTGTAAGGTACCGGTACGAGCACCATGCCAACACGGTACCAAACAAGGAACGCCCGAGAGACAGAAGACGAGACTAGGGAAAGAGACTCAGATAATAGAGAGATAGAACCGGTAGACAACCACGAGCACGGTACAGAGGGGCTAGAGGTACCACTGCACATCCAAGTAGGGACAGGTACAGGTGAGGTCATGGTGAGACCTGTGGAAGGCTCCCCACGATCCAGAGACCAGAACCCTAGGTTCCCAGCCGATGGGGACATTCTAGACGCCTTAACCGGGCAGGAAGATGACAGAAGTGACCAAGAGATACTACAAGGGGACTCGCAGCAGCAGCAGCAGCAACAGCAGCAGCAGCAGCAGCAGCAGCAACAGCAGCAGCAGCAGCAGCAGCAGCAGCAGCAGCAACAGCAGCAGCGACAGCAGCAACAGCAGCAGCAGCAGCAGCAGCAACCGTCACCGCAGCAGCAACGGCAACAACAGCAGCCCCGACCGCGGCAACAACAACCTCAGACGAGACTACATTGGCTACCCCATGATCCTGAGCAGCAGGGAGACGAGAATGAAGATACCCTGCACTACCGCTATCAGCAGCTGCAGCTACAGGGCGGCCATCGCATCCTTGGGCGGGGCGGGGGCGTCCCCAGGGACCTCCGCCGGGCCCCACCCACGGGGGCAGACGCAGAGTGTCCTTCGGCAGCACCTCCCTGTTACCCACGGTGCTATGGAATTCGGATGAGGATGGGGAGATTCCAGGGGCAGATGGCGAGTTCGACGATCTGGAGGGGACTGGCGAGGTTGACGAGGAACCAGTTACGCAGGGCCCACCCGTTGGTACTCATAGATCACGGGCCAGGCCAGGGGATGACAGAAGCAGTGTCACTGCCCGAGGCGAGGAGACTCATACGCCCGTCCAGCGTCCGGTACCTCAACCGCAGCGTCCACGGGTGTTTGACAGCAGCGTGGTCCCATCGCCTGCGCCCGTCGGCAACCTTAATTTCAGCAGGGTGGCCTTGGATGACCCGGGGTACGAACATCCCTCATCAGTACAGGTGCGGCGGACTCATGGTACGCCGTCCAGGTCCGGATCTCTCCCCCGGTCGCAGCCCCCCGCCTTCGGCTCCATGCATCTCCTACGTAGACGTCGGTGGGCCCATCACCAACGCGGTAAAGGCCCCACCGATGCCCAATTTCAAGAATGTACCCAAGCTGCACGCGGACATGAAACCGCGCGAGGTAGACGAATGGGGACGCATGTGGCAACAGCAGTATACCATCTGGCGCAATCACCACAGCTGGCAGCTGGCCACTTGTGATCTGATCCCGCATGTGGTTAACACCTGCATGGACCCCTCGGTGGTGAGCATCCTGAATTGTGAGAGCATCGCATCCCAGTCGTACCCGCAAACCGTAGAGGAGCTGATGGATCGGGGGCGCCGCAAGCTGGTGCCCCCAGATGCTGCTATCCACGAGCGACTCGCATTCGGCAAGCTGCGCCAGGGAACCACCCCGTACCGCGAGTTTCTCTCCAAGTTTGAGTCCAGCGCCGCCTACCTGACAGACATGACCTGGTATGAGTACAAGATCCGGTTCATTGAGGCACTCAGTCCCGAGCTGCAGGATGAGGTACTGAAGCACTATGCTGAGGTCCCTTGGGAGGAGTGGGACATCTTGAATATCCAGAGGTATCTTCTGCAGGTGGCCGATGTGGTGACTCGCGAGCGCGCACCCTCAGTGCGCCGTTTCTTCATGAGCTCCCCCGCCACGGGTGAATCAGATGTACTCCACTGAGTTCGCCGGCGAGGAGGAGGACGAGTACCTCGACGACCCTGATGATGGCTACACTGACCAGGGTGTCAACGCGATCGACGCTAGCAAGGCGCGGTGCTTCATGTGCAGCGAGGTTGGACACCTCAAGCGCGACTGCCCCAAGCTCCGGGGCAAGCACGCCAGTCGTGGTGCAGGGGACGTGGAACCCAGCGTTCGCTTCTCTGGTCCAGCCTTCGGCAGCCGCCCCGACTCCTCCGGTCCCCGGGACCGACCCCGCAACGCGGGTGAGCGTGCGACTCGCCTGCAGCATGCCAGACAGGTCCCGACTCAGTACCAGCAGCCGCGACCGCCCGCGACCAGCTCTACCAAGGGCGTGTTGCGTGCGGTCAACGAGATTGAGGCGCGGCGACAGTCCTCCTCTTCCGGCCAGACGCACGCAGTGGCTGGCTACGAGTATGACGACGAGGAGGAGGCTGACGAAGAGGAGGAGGGGGGGGAAGAGGGCGGGCGGTCGGGCGAGGCGGCCTCCCGTCCCACCGCTCCTCGGGAGTAGTAGCCTTGCCCGTGGGCTTGGGCCCCGGGGTAGGGGATAGGGTAGAAAAATCAGATGGTAGTCCTGACGCGGAGTCAACTAGAGTAGAAGTAGACGTCAACAACGTGGCTTCAGACGCGTCCACCCAACCGGCGGCGCGTGCATCTCAAGGGAGCTCGCGACATTTGTTTCTTTTCAGTGGAGGGTTACTGGTTCCTCCCACCGTCCTTGATCCGTATTTGAAGGAGAAAACGGTCATGGACGTGAAGTTTCTGGTCGACACCGGTGCCTCCACGTCCTTCATCAACGAGGCCCTGGTGCGCCAACTGGGCCTGGTCCCGCGACCACACACCACGGCAGTGTATGTCACCTATTCGGATGGCCGGCGACACCAATCGCCGAGCCTAGCAGACATCAAGGGTGTGCTGCAGGGCACGCCGGTGGACCTGGTGGCGACTATTGCGCCGCTGGGCGCTGCCGACATCATCATTGGAGTGGACTGGTTGGACAAGCAGGATGTGGACATCAGTGTGCGCCGACGGGTAGTTTGGTTCCTGGACGGTTCCTTCTGGTGCCCCGACAGCGAGTACAGGGCACAGGCCGCTGAGGTCCATAACATTACACACGAGCGCTCGGCGGACGGGCCTCGACCAGCGTCCCAGATCCTGATGAGTAGCAAGACGCTGGCGCGCCAGCTCCGGAAGGGTAAGGAGTATGCGATGTACCGTATAGACCTGGACAGCACTCAGGCCATGCTTAACGAGATCGGTGTCGGTTTCACTCCGGACGAGCTGGCGCGGTTCAACGTCGTCCTGGAGAAGCGCGCTACTCTCTTCGCGGATCGCACCCCCCAGTTCCCTCCCAATCGCTCGGTGCTACACCGTATCCAGGTCCAGGAGGGTTCCGGGCCGACAGCGTCTCCCATGTACCGCATGGGCCCAGTCGAGCTGGTGGAGCTCAAGAAGATCCTCATTTCGCTGCTCGACGCCGGGCTCATTGAACCCAGCAACAGCCCCTTCTCAGCGGGCGTGCTGCTCGTTCCCAAGCCAGGGGGCAAGTGGCGTTTGGTGACTGACTACCGGAAGCTGAACGCCATCACTGTCAAGTCCCGGTATCCTCTACCGCGGATCGACGACATCTTCAACCGTGTCCAAGGGGCTACGTGTTTCACCGTCATCGACTGTGCGGACGGGTTTTGGCAGCTGCGCATCGCGCCAGAAGACTGCCACAAGACCGCGTTCGCTACGCCCTTTGGTCACTACCAGTTTCGGGTGGCGGCAATGGGGCTGTGTAATTCGCCTGCGTCCTTCCAGATGCTGATGAACGACATCCTCCGTCCGGTGATGGGCACGGCCCACCTGCCGCAGGTCTCCAAGGATCTGACGGACCCGCAGAAGGGGGCGCGCCCGCCCTGGACCTACAAGCGCACGTGCGCGCTGGCGTACCTGGACGACATCCTGGTGTACTCCAAGACGTTCGAGGAGCACCTGGAGGATGTTGACGCAGTGCTGCAGATCATGGAAGACGAGCACCTGTCGGCGCGGAAGGCCAAGGTGCGCGCCGGTCGCTGTGTGCCGTTTCTGGGCAATACCCTGTCCGCGGACGGCATCGCGACCGACCCGGAGAAGATCGAGGCCGTCCAGCAATGGCCGGTCCCCACGGACGTGAAAGGGGTGCGCAGTTTCCTGGGGTTGGCATCCTACTACCGGCGGTTCATCCCGAGGTTTGTCACCATCGCCGCCCCGATCAACGCTCTTCTCAAGAAGGGTACCAGTTCCTTTGGGCTGAGCAGTGCCAACAGGCCTTCGAGGCACTTAAGCGCCACCTCACCACAGCGCGGTCCTCGTCCTGCCGGACCCGTCCCTTCCTTTCGTCGTGGCTACTGACGCCAGCAAGGTGGCCATCGGGGGTGTTCTCCTGCAGGACCAAGGCAAGGGCCTTCAGCCCATCGAGTACATCTCACGCACATGATTCCGGCGGAGCGGAATTATCCAGTGCATCAGCAGGAACTCCTGGCAGTCGTCTACAGCTGCCACACGTGGCGTCATCATCTCCTGGGGGCCCAGTTTTCGGTGGCCATTAGTGAGCAGGGGGATCTCGACCCCCACCGCCTGGTAATCCACACGGACCACCGGCCGCTCACCCACCTCCTGGTGCAGCCCAACTGACGCCCCGCCAAGCGCGGTGGATGGAGTACTTGTCACAGTTTGCGCCGTTCAAGATCCAATATGTCAAGGGTGCGGATAACGTGGTGCCCGACGCCCTCTCGCGCCGGGCGGACTATTGGTTCTACGAGGACATGGACGTGCTGCATACCACCTGCGTACCAGTGGCCGCCCCGGGGACCGCCTATGGTGTGGAACCACGGTCTCCCCGGGCCCGCCACCTGTTTCATCTTGGGCACACCACCATGGATGACTTGTCACCCCTCCTGGAGGAGACGGTTCGGCCCAGCGCCCACGAGGACGTGGACACCCCCGGGGAGGGGGAGGGGTCGCATACGCGCGTGCCCCTTAGTCACGTGGTGCCGCCCCAGGGAATTTTTCAGCTTCAGCCGATCGGCCCTCCCACAGTCTTCTCAGAATTCGTCAATCAGGCGAGTACGGATGCGGAAGACCCGGCTGCGGACGCGTTCACAGTCACGTCGGACCTGGAGACGATGATCAGTCGTTTCACGGTCACGGAGGAAGTGGCGCTTGACGCCATCCGGGCGCATCCCCAGCAGATGGGTGCTTACCCTTGCAAGTTCCAGGATGGGCGCCTGTTCGTGAGTGTCCAGCCGGAGGAATGGCGGCTGTACGTCCCGGAGCTTTGTAGGGCCGCCTTGCTTCACGAGCTCCATGATTCCCTCCTAGGCGGACATCAAGGAAGCCACCGCCTCCTTCCCCGGGCCCGCAAGCATTTCTACTGGCCAGGGATGAAGGAGTATATCGAGACGTATGTGCGCCAGTGCCCCTCGTGCGAGATCATGAAGTCCAGAAACACGGGCTCTCAAGCCGTCCCTAAGACGCTGCCGGATCCTATGGGTCCTTGGGACTCTATCATGATGGACTTCATCGGCCCGTTTAAGAAGACGAAGAGCGGCAACAGCATGGTCTTGGTGTTCGTGGACCGCCTGACGCGTATGTGTCACTTGGCCCCGTGTCCGGTCGACCTCACAGCGGAGGAGTGCGCCAAGATATACCTGACGCACGTGTTTCGGTTTCACGGGCTCAGCCGACAGTTCATCTCTGACCGCGACAAGCTCTTCACGGCCAAATTCTGGCAGGAGTTTTTCGAGCGGCTGGGCACCAAGGTGTCGCTGGGCACGACCTACCACAGCTCGTCGTCGCACCTGGTGGAGCGGTTGAACCGCACAGTGCAAGAGACCATGCGACACTACACCGACACGGTGGGCAGCAATTGGGAAGAACTTCTGGGCTTGGTGGAGTTTTCCCTGAACAATGCCCCCCAGGCCGCCCATGGGTTTACTCCCTTTTTCCTCAACTCCGGCCGACACCCTCTCACACCGCTCGACTTGCTTATGAGCCCCGGACTTGGAGAGGATCAGGTCAAGCTGGACACCCTTCAGGGGGTTGAGCGGTTGCTGCAGCGGATGCACCAGGCGCATAACAGCGCAGTCCAGGGCTATCGCGCAGCGACAGAGCGGTATCTGGAGAGGACAGCCGGCAAGCGGGATCACCGAACGCCGTCCATCGAGGTGGGCGATTGGGTCCTGGTTGAGGGCCCGCAGATCGGGCGATTTTCACACAAGGTGGAGAAGGAGCTGAAGACTAAGCTCCGCCCCATGTTCCTGGGTCCCTACAAGGTCCTCACCAAGTTCGACGATGTCATGTTCCAGGTGGACATCCCAGTGTCATGGAACCTCACGTCCAACCGTTTCCACCGTGACCAGCTCAAGTTGTATCACCAGAACACCATCCAGGGCAGGGTCAATCCCCCAGCCCCGCTGGAGTTCAATCCGGACACGGGGGAACAGGAGGACGAGGTGGCAGCGATCGTGGGACACCGGGATGTCAAACGGGGACGAGGGGTCCAGCGACAATAACGGGTGCGATGGCGATTCGCACAGCATGAGTCGGAGGACTCCTGGCGCACCGCCACTGAGTTAGCGGGGTGCGCCCGCTTACTAGAAGCATATAAGAAAACGCACCAGTTGCGTTAGCAGACCACATCCGGTAGGGTGTAGGGTGAGAGTGGTGTGTGAGCTGGGTATCAGGTACACGCCGACTAATGCCCTGGCATCTTGTGTGTGGGCTGCGCAGGGGGACGCCGCGGAGGCGCTTCCCAGGGGCCAGACTTCTGTCGGCGCCGCGGAGGCTGCAAACGCAGAAATCCGGGAAGCAGACGGGGAGTCCAGTGATGAAGATCTGGTTGCCATGGACATACCCGACCAACCTGAGGTCCCACAACCAGAAGCGGAGGCGAGGACACAGATAGCTCGCGGAGAGCCTGCAGTTCGAGGGGGTGCGCCAGGGGCCGGGGGCTCGGGAGGTGGTGGCTGGCAGACGGGGCCTTCATCTGGCCGAGAGCGCCGGCAAGAAACATCGTCCAGACCTGGAGCACCGGACACGCGTACGTTGCAGTTAGTGAAGGAGCTGCACGAGGAGACATTTAATCCCCGAGTGTTCTTGCGCGACTATGGTCGGGAGGGTGAAGCCTTGTTGGAACGACGACGTCGGCGCCGTAACCGGATGCCTTCGGAACTCCGCGCTGATTCCATTATGGCGCGGGTCGGCTCGGGGCAGTTGGAGACTTTTCGAGGGTTCGTGCGGCGCAACGTGGGGTTCAAGATCGAGACCCACACCGCAGCGCGCGACGGCGTGGTGGTCGGCACAGATTGGGAAACCCATGAGCGAGAGTGCCGTTGTCACGCGTGCACTGATGAACACGCTGGAAGCGGGTCTGGCATATCCACGGCTTTTGCTCCTCCTACTTCCACCCGCAGTGCGGAAACTGCTGGAACGCTACTTTCCCCGGTACCTTCCGTTGGAGGGGGCGATACGGGGCGAAAAATGTCTGCGTGAGGGGCAGTATTCGTTACGGGAGGCTCTGGATCGCATCGTGGCCATGGATGATGAGGACCAGGACGATGGGAGTGAGGGGTATGACTCCGATTCCGACGACCATCCTCCACGTCCTCTCCCTCGTTCCCCTCCGCGGGATCCGCCCTCTCGGGGCTCCCTGGAGGGCGGCGCAGGACCCCGTCCTGTGCCGCGTTATGAGGCGCCACCGCCGGCGACGGGCTGGGGGCGACCTCCAGGGCGTGAGACGCGGAGTCTTCCGAGGGCCACCGGATGGGGTGGGGGCAGTCAACCCGCTTCTCGACGTGCTCCGGAGCGACCTGCACGTCGTCGCTCGCCATCACCGCCCTCGCGCTCGCGTTCCCGCTCGGACTCAGGGACCGAGGTACGAACCGCTCGCCGAGCGTCACCACCACCTCGTCGCCCGGATGCTCGTCACTGGGAGCGCACGTGGGGGTCCGCGCTGGAGTTGGAGCGAGAGAGCCGGCGACCGCGAACGGATACGACGGAGACCGCTGCGGTTAGGACAGAACAGCCGGCTGGGGGGGAGCCCTCTGATGTGGTCCCCGCGGGCACTCCGTCAGATGTGGGCCAAGAGGAGCCTACCTTCCATGTCTCCCTGGAGCCTCGTTCCCGGTCGGAAGTGGTTCCACCGGAGCCTAATTTCCTGGTCTCCTTGGAGCCACGTCCCCGGCCTGCCCAAGCCGGATCGTCGATGTCACGTCCCGCGGAGGGACCCAGCAGACCCACCACGTCGGATCGACCCTCGCACCGTCCCGCGGAGGGACCGTGCCTACATACCATACGGATCGCCGCGGAAGGTCCCAGCGTGACGGGCATCATGGTGCCAGCGGAGCCCGTGGTAACCATTGAGGCGCTCGGGGCAGCGGTGCAATCAGGGCAGGATCTGATTCTGCGTATGTTGGTCCAGCTCGGGCGCCAGGGCGATCAGTCCGCCGCCACCTCCGTGGGCTATGATGCAGCTTCCAGGGCTCCGGGGTCTTCACACGAGGAGTGGTCAATGGGGGATTTCATACGGGCGGTTCCGGGTAGGGCAGTAAGGCACGGTGGGCCGGGGCCTCGTACGGAGAAGTTGTGTGTGGTGTTCGAGGGACCTCTGTCTCTCCCGGTCCCTCCTGGCATGCATCTGCCCGCTCCTTTGGTGTTTCAAGCGGGTCCCTGGTGCGCGGTAGACCGCGGTGCCTACTGGGAACAACTAGAAATCACCTTCTTCCCACAGGCTCCACTGCCCCTACCGCAACCCGTCGATCCTCGTTTTCCCCAGGTGGTGGGGCACACTGTGCGGTTCGGTTCCGAAGATTGGTGGGACAGGAGATATCAGGCGGATGGGGTGGGGCACGTGGTGACGCCGCCCAAGCTGGCCCCAACGGAAGGGCGTGCCTTCCTGGACCGGGTGGTGCCCGATATTTCAGGGGCTCCGAGGGTGACTATCAATGATGATCACGTGCGCACAGAGGTTTTCACGATGGGGGTGCAGTTTGTTCGCGAGCACCGCTGTGGGGTGGTGGATCGGTCGGCGCTGACTCTTCTATTTACCCACCCCCAGTACCTTGCTGGGTTCCTGTCCATGTGGCCCCGGGGTACGTGGGTGGAGCTATCTAAGATGGGCCGGCAGAAGATGTCCCCATATCAGGTGGCCTTTGAGTGGGATCTGTGTGCGAACCCCGGGATGATGATCCGGCAAATGACCCCCGTGGGGCGTCAGGCTCTCATGGAGGCCCAGCAGCAGCGGCGGGCCACCAGCGGCGGACGCTAGAGTGGATATTTCAGTTTTTGCACCGGATAGCGGAATGATCCAGTCCACAGAGTTCTGGCTACTACGTCAGGGTTGGTCACGTGTATCAACCTCTAGAGGAACTGGTATTACTGACCTGCGGGTGAACCGAGGTCGGGACATAGTACTCTTATAGTAGTATTGTTTTGCTTCCTTATCCTATCTTTGTACGGTAGGGACTACCGACCCCCGTGGGGGGGGAGGAGTGTTACGTCCCGGCCCTTTTAGTCGGACGTAACAATGGAATAAATTACTAAGGCCTTGTGGCCGTTGTACTGGGTTTTATGAATATTGACTATTGTGTGAATTGGACTAGTTATTTTGGTCCTAGGTTGACCTTTTAGTAGGGGCCGGTGCCGTGGCGCCGCGCCAGTTCTGGGTCTGTCTATAGTTCTAGGCGTGGATCCTGTAGTTGGGGGTCGATGTCGGCCTGGATCCTACGCGGAATGAGTGACTTGGATTGTCCAGTGGGATTTGGTGTTGTATCTGCGCCGCAACCAACCTAGGTTAAATTAGTCCGAGGACGAGAGTCTCGTCCTCTTGGTTTGATGAATGATAAGTGCGAATACGCCTACACATTGAGCCCGGGGCAATTATCCATTTGTCATTGGTCTTGCTAGCTTTTATAAGTGTGTACAAATTAGCTTGGTATCAAGCCGTGATGCCAGATATCTCACGACTCACGTCGTGAAGCGCAACCTACATTATGCTACCTTGAATTATTCCTAATTCCGGCAAGGAGGGTCTTTCGCTACGTAGCTCAGGCTAGGTGTGTCTGGGCTGGGACGTAACAGGCGGGTCCAGGACCAGGGAGACCCCCAGAAAGAGGGAGGGGGCATCCGTCTCGGTGATCTGGAAGCGCTGGGACACCCGGTGGGTCCACTGCGATAGCCACTCCGCCGAGGAGTGGGAGACCAGGAGATCGTCGACATGGACGAAGGCAAAACCACCAACATACAGGAACAGACACGTGTCCGTGGTGCTCTGGACAGCGCCAGTCTCATGGATGAGGTAGTCCCGGGGCGTGTGGTGCCAGTTCCGGGGCGCCTGTTTGAGCCCATAGAGACTCCGCCGGAGGCGCCAGAGGTACGTTTGGCCAGTGGGGTCGCGCTCCTCAAAGCCCTTGGGGGGAAGGACATACACGTCCTCCTCCAACTCAGCATAGAGGAACGCGGTGCGGACATCCAACTGCCGGATGGGGTGGCCAGCAGTGCCAGCACGAGCCAAGCCCAGGCGCACGGTGGCAGCACGCGGACGGTGGGAGCAAAAGTCTCACCGAAATCAATTCCCTCGCGCTGTGCAAACCCCTTGCACACGAACCGGGCCTTGCACCGCCCATCAGCTTTCTGGGCGAAGACCCACTTGGTGGGCAGGAGCTTGGCACCGCGCGGAAGATCACGCACATGCAGAAGCTCGTAAACCTGGTGCTCCTGGAGGCTGGCCAGCTCACTCTCCATGGCCGTGCGCCATTCCGGCAAGGCAAGGGCGGCAGCGGGAGAGGAGGGCACAGACGCAGGCTGGCTATGAAAAGCAGCAGCGAAGCATAGGTCGGCGACAAGTGAGTGATGCGCGTGGATCCGTGCAGCCTTGGTGACAAGTTGATCCGGCCAGGAAGAAAGCGCGTCATCCAATACATCATCGCCCCCGAAACCAGGGGGAGCGGGGGTGTTACTGCCATGAGAAAGGTCGCCAAACAAGGCAGCACCACGGGAACCCCACACGGGGAGGAGACCTGCAGAGGCACCAGGGGACGCCGGAGGAGAATAGCCGGTGCTGTCAGCCGTGCTCTCCAGGTCAACCGAGGTACTCAAATGCGGCGGAGGCATCCCCGCCCCGGCGTGTTCATATGACGCCGCAGAACGCGAGTGGCCAGAGGCCTGCCCGCGCAACAGAGGGGCATGCTGTCGAGCATCGGACACGGTGAGGTAAGATGTCGGCGCCGAGGCAGGAGCCGGAGCCGTCGGAGCAGGGTCGTTCCGCACAAGTGCCTGGATGGCCGCAGCGGCGGCCGGGGGGAGAACGAAACGCTCAGGAGTCCCCCCGATGCTGACATAGCTGTCCTCACGGCCTGCTGGCAAGGCAGTGGAGGGCGTTGCCGGCCCCCCAGAGTCCTCGGCAGAGGCAGAGGGTAACTGCAAAGGGGCAGGAGTCAGCATGTCGGCGGGAAAGAGGTCGGCCTCCGCAAAGGGGGCCGCCGGGAGCCACTGCGCAGCCTGCGGGGCCCGGTTGCGCCACGTCTCGTCGAACTGCACGTGCTTGCGCTCGATGACACGCCCGCCGCCCGTCGCCTAGCTTGTCGGGCACCCACACGAGGTAGGCCGGGGAGTTAAGCTTGTATCCCACGAAGAGGCCATCCTCAGCGCGAGAATCAAACTTCTCACAGGCTGCCCCCTCAACCAAGACGTGGGAGGGGCAGCCAAACACACGCATGCCGGATAAATCCGCAGGGCGCCCATACATGAGGAAGTAGTGCGTTGCATGCTCCGGGTTGCTGCGGCAGGGCAGCCTGTTGATGATGTAGATGGCGCATGCAAAGGCTAGAGCCCAGAACTCCTTGCCGAGGCCAGCATGCGCCAGCATGCTCCTGGTCATGCTAACTGCGACGCCCCAGAATCGCTCCGCCACGCCGTTCTGCTCCGGCGTATAGGGGGACGAGAACTCTTGCCGCACGCCATACTCGGCGCAGACGGCGCGCCAGTCCTGGCCAGTGAAAACGGCGTCTTGGTCGGAGCGAAGCTCCACAGGCGCCGTGGCCGCGGACACCCGGAACGGCTTGATCTCCGTGGCCAGGAAGTGACGCAGGCTCCCAACGGCAGCGTCCTTCGTCTTCAGGAAGTAAACCCAGTGAAAACGAGTGGCTTCATCGGTGATGCCCAGGACATACCGCCAGTCCCCTTACACGGCAGGGGTCCGCATGGGACCAAGCAGGTCGCAGTGCAGGCGACGGCGAGGGGTCGCGCAGCGTGGCAGCGTGCTGGGGGGAAAGCTGCTCCGCCGCAAGTGACCGGCAGGGCAGGAAGGACACGTGGGAGCCTTGGGACCGTGGGTCACCATGTTTGAGGCGGGGCCGGTCGGCGGCTAGCCGAGCAATACGATCCGCGCCAGCGTGTCCGAGGCGCAGGTGCCACTGCATCAGGTCCACGGGGGCGGCCGATGTGGCTAGCGCATGGGGCGCCACCCCGCGGAGCAAGTAAATGCCGTCACACTCCACGAGGGGGAACGTGCGGGTCCCCAAAGTGAGGCCCAGGTGGGACTCGCACGTCCAAAAGCCTGAAAAACTGACTTTAATGAATATCAGTTCCAATGCACTCGGGAACCATCTAGTGATGATTGAGTACCATAAATATGATGTTTGGACATTCATGCCACCACTTGTTGGGGGTACTACCCCCAACCACGCACCGGTGGCGAGCTAAAAATAGAAAAAGACGCTATTTATGAGATATTTTGCCCAAGACAAACCACTTATCCAAATGACCTGCCCATACATTTCTGCAAAGTTCCACTACTTTTTTAAAAGCTGGGCTATTTACATGGCCAACATGGTCACATTTGTTTGAGTTATTAATTTTCCCGCAAAATGGGTACTTTTTTGAGCAAAAAAAAAAATCAAATCATTAACACATCAGATTGGGTCATCCATACATTTTATATTCCACTGAGTGGGGGGAAACACAACCCCAAAGTTTGAGCTCATTCTGACAAGCGTAGCTCAAGTTATTGATTTTCCTATGATGCCACCTGGGTAGACGCTAAAAGAGAATTGAGCTAGTGCTGAGCCAAAATGACATCTGTTTTGCTACCCTAGACACCCAAAAACATGCCCACTTTGATCACGGAGTGTGAGGAGGATGTCCGGAGCGTCATACGCCCCACCCCTCCATCGGCACAGCCAGCCTTGTGAGTCTACCCTTATCAACAAGGCTGGTACGACGACACGCCTGAGCAGCATATGTCATGCCTATCTCAGGCTAATAATGTGTGATTTTGTGCCAACAACCAAGCTGTTCCAGCCAACAACACATTAAAAACCATCTTCCAAAATGCCCAACAAGCCGGACATGTGGAGGAACACACACACAGTATATAAAGAGAAAATAAGCTGACTATTTATCCAGCCAACCTGTGGCTAGCTGCTCTGGTTAGCATGACAAAGGCTATCATTTACTCAGTGGGAAAGGTGAATTGACCATTGGAACAACCTACCTGACACATGTGCCACCAAAGCATTGTGTCCCGCAAAATGCACACTGCCTCCTTCCTAACAAGCACGAGCCACTTTCTTTAGGAGACAGGTGCCAGCTCGTCAGTGTGACTCTGGGGAAAATGATGCCGCTGCTTAGGAAGACCGCGTGAATTTCCTCGAACACAACTGTCTATAAAGCAAAAGAAATTTCAGAGAAGCATGGAAATAAAAGCATTACACCTTCCCGACAGGTTGTGGGCCACGCGCTGCAGCAAGCCAGCCACGTCACAGACGAACTTGCTAAAAAACATCCAGGAATCTAGCGATGCGGCGCCAGGACCCGCAACTTCATGGCTGCATCTGGCCGGAAAGAATGCGAAAAGCTTACGCTCAACGAGCTATGAAAGCAGGAAAACGCTAGCTTAAGACGTTTAACACAAGAACGTACCATAACGGGCATTTATTCGTGCCCAGGCGCACAAGAAAGGCCACCCTTTCATGGAGAGGTTGGGCGCGCATCGCGCAGGCCTAATGTTATCTTACCGCAAAATGACGGGAAAGGTAAAGATAGCAGCGGGAAATTTCACGGCTTTAGAAACATCATTAAACTAGCTTCCCTTACGATCATCAGAACTGGCAACAATCGACAATCACACGGGCAGGCATCCATTATACTTTATTCATCCCGATAGAAATTCAGGCCGGACCCCCCCTGCCGATGGTAAAGAAAAAAAGCCCACGACATTATGGATCGCAACCATCCCACCATAAAGTAGAATCAGTAACTAATTTTCCCCAACAATCGAGCATTTTTTCTGCTTTCCGCGAGCCAGATTTGTCACGTTTCGTCTAAAAGCAGTCGCCATGGCCACTTCCGCAAGGGGTGCGCGCACCGTGCACCCACTTTTCACGGTACGGAGGGTACCGCGGAATTTTTTTGGCGCGGAAAATATTCGCCGCGCCGAGTCCCCTTAAAGTCCACATCATGGCCGGCTTTAAAGAGCTGGCTCACCGAGAGTAGGCGGGCCTGAAGGCCTGGGACATACAAAGCTGGGCCGAGGTGCACGTCCGGGGTGCCGAGCCGGAGATGCAGAGTGCCCCTGCCGCCCGCATGCAGATTGCCGCCCGAGCCGGTGATGCGCAGCCGGAAGGCGGGATCAAATCCATCGCCAAAGTCCGCCCGGTGAGGCGTCATGTGGTACGTGGCACCCATGTCAACCACCCACTCCGGGGCACACCTAGCCGAGGCCGTTGCGGCCGTGTGAAGCACAGAAGGAGCGGTGGTTGAGGAACCAGCCGTCGAGTCCGAGGAGGTGCTCGGGCGGGGTGCCGAGAGACGACTGCCCGAGCGGGACGGGGAAGGCGCAAGGCCGTGCATTGGACGAAGCGAGGCCTGCCCGTGAGGCTGCACACCGTCGCGCAGGGAAGCACCCAAAGGGTTGGGGCGCAGGGAAGCACACAAAGGGCCTCGACCCACGTGGAACGCGTACGTCGTCTCCAAGGGAGGCAGGCCTGCGTCGGTGTGATGGGCGTGCCCGGCGCCGTCACCGCGGAGGTGAGCAGGGCGCTGGGCGGGATGGGCAGTCCAGCAGGTGGCGGCGTCATGTACAGGCTTGGCGCAGACGGAGCAGGGCGGCCCGCGACCACGCCCGACCCCTGCGCCACCACCACGACCACCACCGCGCCCGCCGCACCCCCCCCTGCTGCCGCCATGGCCGTGGCCGTTGCCGTGGCCATTGCCGTGGGCGCGGCCGTTGCCGTTGCCGTGGCCGTTGCCGTTGCCGTTGCCGTTGCCGTTGCCGTTGCCGCTTCCGGTGCCGTTGCTCTTGCCGTTGCCGTTGCCGCGGGCACCGCCAGTCTGTGGATTTGCGCAGCAACTCGTCAGCAGAGCTTGTGAGCTCCTGGTCCTTGCTGGCTGGAATGACCCTAGGCTGCTGGCTAGCAACCTTTATCCTCACACCAGGCCTACCACCCTCGATAGGCTCGCCACTCGTCGTGACGACCAAGGTTCGTGTGTGAAGACGCTCGTTGCCTCGTTGAGCCTCGAGCTATATGCAACCTCGTTCCATCCTTGTTCCTCGGTCATGAGCAACGCTGGGCAACGCTACATTGCCAGAGCCTCGTATCGCTGCCCTGCATCCTCGTTGCAGGCAGCATACAGGAATCTCTGGCTATCCTGTGTCTAGGACAGCACAGGACCTGCCACAGTCCTGCAAGGACTTACATCCTTGCAGACCTGCTGGCTGGTTACTGGCTTCTACTAGCCACAGTACCGTTGAGCCCTCAGTACACTGTGTCCCAGTCACGTGAGAGTCAGGCTAAGCCTGTGCAGGCACGGCCTGCCACGTGTCCTGTCCACTATGCCCTGAGTGTGCACCGCCCTCGCCCACCGGTCGGCAGTACTTCGGGACTTGATAACTTTCTAGTCCCTTGTCTGTTCTAGGCGGTTGACACGGCGTTGGAAAGGTCTCCTCAACCTGCATCCATCTAGCACATTGGTGCCCCAATATGCTAACTCCAACCCTTTCTTGTTTTGGAGCTTGGACCAGCCTGAGAACCTATCAGCCACTGTCCCCACAAGCCTTCAGACATCTGATCCCTCCCAGAGACCAGACCTGCCTTTTCTTTTGGAACCTGAGGTGCCTCCAAATATTAGCTAGGCCTGCTCATTGGTTCAAAGGTTGCCCTCTGACCCACATGACATCCCAACCCTTTCTTTGGGAACCTGGTGTAGATTAAAGTTAGGTCTTCACTTAGTCAGAGGAGTTTGGATAGAGGAGTCCATGAACGTACTATTGTGAGTTCCTGGTCATCCAGTTATCACAGGCGCCCGTTCATATGGCGCCCGCCACGGAGCCTCCTTTATCTTTTAAATCCTTCCAAAGACTGAGAGAGCCCTGACAAATGTTAGCCAACACATGGGGAGCCCATGTCCTCACTGAGGGATAAACTCAGGATTCATACATGCCAGGCTGAGGTCAGCTGGGGAATCGAACCCCACCCCATATCCTCCAGGTTTGGATCAGCTCCTGGAACTGAGCATCACAAACAACAAGACATGACAATAACAAGATTATGTTTTATTATAAAGAAGTATAACCCATAGTGAGGCCCCTGGCAACCACGTCCAACATGGTCACACAACCAGGGATTTTATTAGCATGCAACAGGTTGGTTACAGAGAATATATACAAATGTACAGCAACCTGTTAGAGCCAACACTTGGGCTGCCCTTGCAGGGTCCATTCCATGAAGACCCAAGGCCCATTACAAAGTCCTTAAGACTCTTCTGCAGCTCCATGACAGAGCCAGGCGAAATTCTCAGCCAGGGGAGTGACTCCACCCTGACCCCTGTCCAGCAGAGTGTGTCTGAACTCTGAAGGACCTGCTGTCAGCCACCACGTGGCTGCCCAGCCCACTGGGATGCCTCCCACCTAGAGCAAGGCTGTTTGGTCTACTCTGGCCCTCCCCCCTTGGAGGCCATGAGCCCACGAAGCAAAGGGTATTGCAGCTCAGCCTTCTCCTCCAGCTTGGTGAGAGCATCTGCAGGGTTGTCCACGCCAGCCACATGTTCAATGTTAGCTAAGCAAGACATTTCCTTGAGCAACAAATAATCAAGGTCCCTGCTCCTGGCCAGCTGCCTGTGCACAAACTGCACCATGCCCATGCTGTCAGTTCTTACCAGTGTGTGCATCTGCAACCGACAGGAAGCCACTTGACATAGCTGGTAAAATAGCTCCCTCAAGTAAAGAGCAGTATGAAGCCCTTCACAGATTGCCCTGCACTCAGCAATGTCACTGCTGGGAGTTACCCTGTTTTGCAACCGACTGTACCAGCAGACCAGAGAGGACTGTTCCTGCACCAGGGATATTAATGCTGCTGCACGGCCCCTGACCTCTGTGACCTTCCTACTATCCATAGAACTGTCCACATAGAGCATCATGTCAAAAGGCCTGTACAAATCCAAAGGACCCAGCATGAGAGGGGGAGACATGCGAACAGCCTCTACCACTCTCTCAGCACCCACCTCAACCAGTTGGGAATCGGTCAACCGACTCAGTACCAACAGGTCAGGAGCACAAATGCTGGCCAGCCATGCCAACATACCTCGTATTGTTGCACATCTGGCCTGGGTGATGGGCTCCTGCAAGGCATCTATGATCTGCTGAGGATAATCCTTACCACCCTCCAGCTGGATGGACCATGTACCCTGCTGATGGACCAAGGTCGCCTGCATTCCACAAAACACCATGGGCTCATTCTCAACCATGTACTGGATCTTACCCAGTTCAAACCGTTTCTGGATCCTGGCCAGAGTCAACTCTTGCCAAGTGGGATGGCCCAGGAGATGCAGATCATCACCATGCAGGGAGGCAAACGCTGGCAGCCCCTCATAGCTACCCTGAAACAGACAAGGATCAACTGGAGAGACTGAGAGACCACAGACAGACCTGAGGTACTTCTCCAAGCTCTTCCTCCAGATGATGGGACTCGATCTAAGGCCTTCCACGCCTTTGAGAATCCTCAAATACCTCGTCTTCAGCTCTGCCCTCCACACTGCAGGCACCTTAACAAAGAAAGGGGGTATTGTGCGCCAAGTATCCTGTGCTTCCTGCTGATCACCCTTAAGAAAAGCCCTCTTGAAATCTACCAACACAGAGCTATAGGGTATCCCCTTCTGCAGAAAAGACAAGTAAATGCACAACAAAATCCTCCATGTATCATGCAGCATCCCTGGTGTGTAAAGCTCCTCATCTGCTAACTGTCCAGTGCCATGGTACTCAGTCACAACTGGTCTAACATGTGGCACCTGCACGCCATCTACCTCCTTGAGCTTGAGGACAAACATCAACCTGAGCAGCTGGTGATCCTCAGGGAGGACATCCACAGGCTCTGCACAGTTGGCAACTATCCACTCATGCCCAGAAGCAACAAAGCCAAGAGTCCATGCCTTAGCCATCTTGGGGCTTTGCATCATCTCCACTAGCTTGCGCCAAGGTACAGGACTCGTTCCTGGGATCTGGTACCTCTGCACACCCAACTCACGTGGGTCAAACGTAGTAGGGAGGATCAGCAGGTCCCCAGCAATGGGCTCCTTTGTATCAGGACCCTCTGCCTCTAGACCCCTCACAGCCCTTACAGCCACACTAAGACCCTGGGAGTAGCGATATCTCTGCAAGGGAAGGCGGCCCTGCCCTTCTAATGCTAGCTCCTCAGAGGATATCCTCACCCCTGGTAAGCACAAGAAGTTCTGACCTAGAATGGCAGGCCCCTGATACCCTTCAACCACACTGAACGTGGTGGGCACCCCCAGGATAGGCACACTCACTTCTCCCAAGATCTTCATGGACACATTCCCAGAGAAATCAGACACAGCTAGGCAGCTAGGGGATGACCACTGCAAGCCTGCAGCATCCTCTACCCTTAGAATGGACACCTGTGAGTTGGTATCCACTTCTAGTGCTGGTGCCCCACATGACCCCCATCCCGTGAGCTTAGATACCTTGGGATCACGCTTGCTGTTCTGCAGAGCTCGAATGATGTCCGCCATAAGCAGCCCCCTGGACTGTGGTGCAGCCCTGGCCACCTCTGGCCTTGTGACAGACGTCTCAGCAGACTCCTGCTCACCCTCATCCATCCAGGACAGACCATAATCCAAGCATGGTGGGTTAGCATCTGCTGCCTGGCTCTCATCCTGCTCATCTCCCTCCAAGGGAGGATCAGGGCCGTCTTCAGGCCAGATTGCAGTTGGCCTTCTCTCCTTGACGTGAGCCCAGGATAGCCTGTACACGTGCTTGGGATTACTCTCCAAAGCCACCAGACAAGAATGGTTAGCTTCCTCAACATGGGTTACCTGCCCATCTTGCCACTTGCCACGCTTGCCTGGTAATGACGGTTCCTTCCACATCCTGACCCTCAGTCCCACCTGGGGCCTCAGCATTTTCCAACCCTTGTCCTTACGCCTCAATCTGGAAAACACCCTGTCTGCCTTCTTCAGGCAGGCTGCCACCACGTCCTGTGATAGCATACCAAACTGCAATGCCAGGGGAGAGACTGCCACACCATCATAGTAATAGGTTACCCTGTGGTTAAGCTGCTCCTCAATCCCCTTACACCAAGCTGCTTTCTCTAGAGCTGATGCCACAACAGGCACACTCCTAGCTGCTAGCACCACTGTTTTTACTTCACGTATAGATCTCTCTACAGCTCCCTGCTGCCCATGGCATTCCCTAGGGACCACTACCAACTTACAAGGAAGCTGGTCAGCCAGCTTGATCAAGCAGTCAAACTGCAAGTCAGCTTGCACCTTGGTGTACACCCCAAAGCCTGGCAACAAAGACTGGAGACCCATCAACAGCTGATGCTCCTGCATTCCAGGAAGAATGGTCAGCAACCTATATCTGCTAAACCTATCCACCCCCACCAACAGATACATGCCCCTGATGTGTTGGATGTCCACCTGGATATCCCCCCGCTCTCTAGCAGGTTCTCTGGCATGGGACTGTGGGAGGCGAACAGCATTCTCCTGACAGACACAATTCTGAGCAGCTGCACTGCAGGCCTCTAGCAAAGGCTCCTTGCCAATCTTCCAAGCAAACATCTCTGCCTGCTTAGAGTGGCCAAAGATATGGTGTAGAGTGTTTCCAGCCTGAGCATAGCTCAACCCCATGTCAGCCTGGCTGCACAGAGAGGAACGTGACAAAGACTGTGTGCTTGGGATAGCACGACCCACCTGCTGTTCTCTTGCTCCAGGGACCTCCTCCAAGGTAGCTCGGCTCCCAGAGCCAGCCCCGGTTCCCACAGAAGCTGCAGGTCCTTCCAGTCTGGCGGCTTGACTCCCAGAGTCAACCCCAACAACTGGAGACCCTGCACCTGCCACAGGCACAGGGAATTCCACTGCTGCAGCAGCGTTATTGCAATCATTGAGTGGAAGCAGTTAGCATATTGGGACGCCAATGTGCTAGTTGGATGCAGGATGAGGAGACCTTTCTAACGCCGTACTGACCGCCTGAAACAGACAAGGGACGTGAGAGTTATCAGGTCCCGAAGTACTGCCGACCGGCGGCGGCGGCAGTGCACACCGAGGTCGCCGTGGACACAGGACACGTGGCAGGCAGGGCCTGCACAGGCTTAGCCTGGACCATCACGTGACTAAGGTCCACGGAGGCTGAGGACGCAACGGTCCTGTGGCTAAGTAGAGACCAGTAGGCCAGTCGCGGGCTCTGCAAGGATACGCATCCGTGCAGAGCTGTGACAGGAACTGGTGATACCTAGTCACGGGATGTCAGAGGTCCTTAACGCTGCCTGCAGCAAGGATGCAAGGTAGCGATAAGCTGAGCTCTGGCAAGGTAGCGGTGCACTGTGCCGTCTGTGCGAGGCCGACGGGAGATGCCTTAGGGCACGATGGAAATGAGGTAACATAAAGCTATGGCCTAAGGCAGGTCAAGGCAGTTCTTTGCCGACGCACCGTGGTTGTCACTTGGAGTGAGCAAGCCAGCGAGAGCGTTACCTGGGGCGAGGAGCAAAGGTTGCAAGCTACGCGACCTAGGTCCTAACAGTCGCGACAAGGACTAGGAGCTCACAGCAGCTGCCTGGCCGGAGTCGCTAAATCGTATTATTGTTCCGGGTTTTTGTGAAGAGCTCCGGGAGCAGTGGTTTTGCTCTGCGACAGGCACGAGAAGCAATGACGCCAGGCGAGCTAGGCTGCAGGCGGTTGTTTTCCTCGGTGCTCGGCAGGGCGGAGACAGTGTTATAATATGATGTCGAGACGGCCAGATTGACGGGTTTGGTGGTCTTGCTACGTGCTCGGGACTTTCTTGGGCGAAGTTGCTGTGATGTCGCTAGGTGGCGCCAGGTGTTTGCTCGCGTCGTGGCTAGTTAAAGCTATGGCGAAGGGGCTTTGGTGACGCTAGCGGTAGTGAAAGCGGCAAGCGAGACAACCCATGCGTTTCGGCAGCCAGATCTGTCCAGTCGGCGAGGAATTGAGCTTTGCCTGGACTGGTGTGGGTTTGAGGATTTATAGCCTGTGCCCTCGTTGCTTGGCAGCATTTCCGGATGAGCGTTTTGGTCGGCATATTCGTCAGAGCCAGGAGCAGCCTGTCGTTTCCCCTGCCACGCTTGAGGTGGTAGTGGTCTGCAAGGGCTGGACGTCAAGGACGTGTATTGCGGCTTGTAGAACGACTGAGACCGGAAAGAGCAACTGCAGCTGTCAGAGTGGCAGCAAGCGACTGGTAGCGGCATCGTCACGGCAGTGGTCTACAAAGAGAGCGGTGGACATTGTGGCGAAGCTTGAGACCTGTGCGGGGAAATCATGCAGGGTGCGTGGTTTGGTATGAGCTCCTTCTGAGGCTTTGTCAACTGTCGAGCGCCTGGAAGAAGGGCGACCAGTAAGCCGGTGTTGGGGCTAGTTCCTCTGCTTGCAGGATCAGTTCGGCCTACGTCTCTTCGGTCCGGGCGTTGCTTTCATTGCTGCCACCTTGTATCTGTGTCCATAATGCTTAAGGGCAAGAACGGGGTCGGCGGCGGGAGCAAGGCGGTTGCGACGGAGGGTGAGAGGCGGAAGCGTCAGTGCCAGCAGTCGGCCAGCCAGAAGGGGAGGCGATTCCCACGATGGAGGGCGTGGCGGGGCAAAGGACGCGGTACCGGAAGCGAAAGGAGGAAGCTCGGGGGAAGGAGCGCGCAGAAGGGCCAACGGACAGCATTGAGCTGACTGGAGGAGGCCAAGGGGAGGGGCTGCAGGCCAACGGTGGCAAGACGGCCCGTGTGGCCGAGGCAGTCGTTCCTCCTCATGTTTCTGTAGACGCTTGGGCTGGGGGTGCTGGGGCTTCTGCTGTGGGTAGTGATGCTCGCGCGTTGCCAGGAACTAGACCCCACATGAGTGCTGTAGCCGTGATGAACGGCCAGAAGCCTCTGAAGCCACCCGTGAGACAGGAGGAGTTAGACAAGTGGTTAGAGGATATGGAGCTAGTCACCTACTCCGTAGATCCCACTGTCAATCTCGTCCAGGTGTTCCATGCTTCCTCAGTGAATAGGGATTCTTCTGAGCGTGTGAGGGACAAAGCCAGGTCTGCAGTGAAGGATAAGCTCTCTTGGGAGCAGTTTCTCCTGGGCCTGCGTCAGGAGTTTTCTGACAAAGTCCTCAACCTCACTAATCACTACAAGCTGGCCTATGATACGTTTGAGATCAGGGGCACCATAGCTGAGGAATGGCAGAGGCTCCTTCGAATTGTGGAGAAGGGGTCTAGCCAGGGCTTCAAGATCCCCATCAGGGCTGTGGTGGATTATTTCATGGATCGTATGGGGCTCAGTGTGGATGGTCGCAATGCAGCTAGGCTGTTTGCAGATCAGACAGATGGGTCGCTGGCTGCCTTAGAGAGGGTAGTCTTGAGCATTCGCCCATCTGCCCCTGCTTGTAAAACCATTCAGACCTCAGGTGCTTCAGCCTCCGCTAGCCAGGTGCAGGGGGATGCCCCAGGGCAGGCAGCCCAGGGAGGTCCTCATCCTAGCAGGCGTCAGAGGGCTGGGAGGCGCAGGGGGGTTGGAAACCAAGGTGGCAAGGGCCAGCAGCAAGGGGCTCAGAACAAGGGTCAGAAGCAGGCTGGTGGTCACCAAGGGGGCAGCAGGGGGGAGGTAGCCAAGGGCAAGGCAAGAGCCAGGGCCAAGGCAACCAGAATAAGCCAGGCAACCAGAACCAGGGGGGGTCAGAGGAAGGCCCAGGCTGGGAAGGAGGATAAGTGCTTTGGCTGTGGTAAGACAGGTCACTGGCACCGTGATTGCCCTGATCTGGCCAATGCTGCAGGAGCAGGTGGTCAGTCCAGGAAGCCGTGACTTAGTGCAGTGCCCCATGTAAATAGTCAGTCACCCCAGGTGGGGCAGGTGGCACTTGTAAATATGGATGATAGGGGTGCACCTCCTGTTCAGCAGCAGGGGGGTGGGAATACTGATGGGCTTGTTCTTCCACATGATTGCAATCCAGAGCCAACAGTGGTTCCCTCGGCGCCAGCAGGACTTTCCAGCTGAGCTGCTTGACTCCCAGAGCCAACACTCACTGAAGACCCTGTACCTGCCACAGGCCCAGGGAATTGCACTGCTGCAGCAGCGACATTGCAATCATGTGGAAGAACAAGCCCATCAGTATTCCCACCCCCCTGCTGCTGAACAGGAGGTGCACCCCTATCATCCATATTTACAAGTGCCACCTGCCCCACCTGGGGTGACTGACTATTTACATGGGGCACTGCACTAAGTCACGGCTTCCTGGACTGACCACCTGCTCCTGCAGCATTGGCCAGATGGGAATACTGATGGGCTTGTTCTTCCACATGATTGCAATGTCGCTGCTGCAGCAGTGCAATTCCCTGGGCCTGTGGCAGGTACAGGGTCTTCAGTGAGTGTTGGCTCTGGGAGTCAAGCAGCTCAGCTGGAAAGTCCTGCTGGCGCCGAGGGAACCACTGTTGGCTCTGGGAGTCAAGCTGTGGAGGTCCCTGGTTCCAAGGAGCAGGAGGTGGGTCGTGCGGTCCCGCGCACACAGCCAAGTCCTAGTTCCTCCTTATGCAGTGAGACTGATAGGGGGTTGAGCTATGCAGCCGCTGGGCATACTCTATACCATGTATTTGGGCACTCTAAACAGGCAGAAATGTTTGCTTGAAAGCTAGGTAAGCAGCCTCTGTTGGAGTCCTGCACTGCAGCTGCTGAGAACTGTGTCTGTCAGGAGAATCAGATTCACCCACCACGGTCCCACGCTAGAGAGCCTGCTAGAGAGCGGGGGATATCCAAGTAGATATACAGCACATGCGTGGTTTGTATCTGTTGGTGGGGGTGGATAGGTTCAGCCGGTATGGGCTGTTGACCATCCTGCCTGGCATGGATGAGCATCACTTGTTGTTGGGTCTCCAGTCTTTGTTGCCATGCTTTGGGGTGTACACCTTGGTGCAAGCTGACTTGCAGTTTGACTGCTTGAGAAAGCATGCTGATCAGCTTCCGTGTAAGCTGGTAGTGGTCCCTAGAGAGAGTCATGGGCAGCAGGGGCTGTAGAGAGATCTATCCGTGAGGTAAAGACAGTGGTGCTAGCAGCAAAGACTGTGCCAGTGGTAGCATCTGCTTTGGAAAAGGCAGCCTGGTGCAAGGGGATTGAGGAACAGCTTAACCACAGGGTAAACTATTACTATGATGGTGTGGCAGTCTCTCCCTTAGCAGCGCAGTTTGGGTTGTTGTCCCCAGAGGTAGTGGGTGCCTGCCTGAGAAAGGCAGATAGAGTGTTTGCTCGGCTGAGGCGCAAGGACAAGGGCTGGAAAAATGCTGAGGCCCCTTGTGGGAATGGGGGTCAGGATGTGGAAGGAGCCATCAATACCAGGCAAGCGTGGCAAGTGGCAGGATGGGCTGGTAACCCAGTTGGATGAGGCCAACCATTCTTGTCTGGTAGCCTTGGACAAGGATCCTAGGCGCGTGTACAGGTTGTCCTGGGCTCACATCCGAGAGAAAAGGCCAAGTGCAATCTGGCCTGTAGACGGCCCTGAGCCTCCCTTGGAGGTTGAGGCTCAGGAGGAGAGCCAGGCAGTAGATGCTAACCCTCCATGCTTGGATGATGGTCTGTCCTGGATGGACGAGGGTGAGCTGGAATCTGCTGCATCAACTGTCACAAGGCCAGTAGGGGGCCAGGGCTGGACCAAAGCCCAAGGGGCTCCTCATGGCGGACGTCATCCGGGCATTGATGAGCGGCAAGCGTGATCCCAAGGTATCTAAGCTCACGGGGTGGGGGTCATGCTGGGCAGCAACATTAGAGGTGGATACCAACTCGCAGGTGTCCATTCTGAGGGCTGAGGATGCTGCAAGGTTGCAGATGTCTGTAGCCGGTTGCCCAGCCGTGTCTGATTTCTCGAGGAATGTGTCCATGAAAGTTCTGGGGGAGGTGAGTGTGCCTATTCTGGGGGTGCCCACTGTGTTCTGTGTGGTAGAGGGCTATGAGGGTCCAGCCATACTGGGGCAGAATTTCTTATGCCAGCCGGGGTGACGATAACCTCTGAGGAATTGGCACTAGAAGGGCAGGGTAGTTTACCCCTCCAGAGATATCGCTACTCCCAGGGACTTAGTGTGGCTGTAAGGGCTGTGAAGGGTGTTGCAGTGGAGGGGCCTGATTCTAAGGAGCCCATTGCTCAGGACCTGCTGATCATCCCAACTACGTTTGACCCACGCCAGTTGGGGGTGCAGAGGTACCAGATCCCTGGAACGAGTCCTGTACCTTGGCGCAAGCTAGTGGAGATGATGCAAAGCCCCAAGCTGGCTAAGGCATGGACTCCTGGCTTCGTTGCTTCTGGGCATGAGTGGATGATTGCCAACTGTGCAGAGCCTGTAGAGGTCCTCCCTGAGGATCACCAGCTGCTCAGATTGATGTTTGTCCTCAAGCTCAAACAGGCGGATGGTGTCGAGGTGCCACATGTCAGACCAATTGCAACCGAGTACCATGGCACTAGACAGATAGCAGATGAGGAGCTCTATACACCAGGGATGTTGCATGACACGTGGAGAATGTTGTTGTGTGTTTTCTTATCCTTCCTGGTCAAAGGCATTGCCTATGGCTCTGCTTTGATAGATTTCAAGGGGGCTTTTCTCAAGGGAAGAGGCTAGGGAGACATGGCGAACAATACCACCTTTCTTTGATAAGTGTGCCTGATGTGTTAAGTGTCCCTGCAGGAGCCCATTACCCGGCCAAGGGGTGCTACCATACGCGGTATGTTGGCATGGTTGGCTAGCATTTGTGCGCCTAACCTGCTGGTCTTGAGTCGGTTGACAGATTCCCAGCTGGTCGAGGTGGGTGTTGAGAGTGTGATGCAATCTGTGAGGATGTCTCCACCTCTCATCTTGGGTCCTTTGGATTAGTACAGGCCCTTTGACATGGTTCTCTATGTGGACAGTTCTATGGATAGTAGGAAGGTCACAGAGGTCAGGGGGCGGGCAGCAACATTAATCACCCTGGTGCAGGAACAGTCCTCTCTGGTCTGCTGGTACAGTCGGTTGCAGAATAGGGTAACCCCAGCAGTGACATTGCTGAGTGCAGAGCAATCTGTGAGGGGCTGCACACAGCCCTTTACTTGAGGGAGCTTTTCTACCAGCTATGTAAGGTAGCTTCCTGTCGGTTGCAGATGCACACACTGGTGAAAACTGGCAGCATGGGCATGGTGCAGTTCGTGCACAGGCAGCTGGCCAGAAGCAGGGACCTTGATTATCTGTTGCTCAAGGCACTGTCCTGCTTTGCTGACATTGAATATGTGGCTGGCCTGGACAACCCTGCAGATGCTCTCACCAAGCTTGAGGAGAAGGCCGTGCAGCAGTACCCTCTGCTCCGTGGGCTCATGGGCCCCATGGTGGGGTGCTAGGGAGACCAACGCCTTGCTCTGAGGTGGGATGTGTCCCGGTGGGCTGGGTAGCCAGAAATGGCTGACAGCAGGTTCTTCAGGGTTCGTACACCCTGCTGAACAGGGGTCAGGGTGGAGTCACTCCCCTGGCTGAGAATATCGCCTGGCCCTGTCATGGGGTTGCAGAAGGGTCTTAAGGACCTTGTAACCGGCCTTGGGTCTTCATGGAATGGACCCTGAAAGGGCAGCCCAAATGTTGGCTCTTACAGGTTGCTGTACATTTGTTTATATTCTCTGTAACCAACCTGTTGCATGCTAATAAAACCCTGGTTGTGTGACCATGTTGGACGTGGTTGCCAGGGAGCCTCATTATGGGTTATTCTCTCTATATTAATAAGTCATAATCGTGTTATCTCCATTTCATGTTTGTTTGTAATGTACAGTTCCAGGAGCTGTTCCAAACCTGGAGGATATGGGGTGGGGTTCGATTCCCCAGCTGACCACAGCCTGGCATGTGTGAATCCTGAGTTTATCCCTCAGTGAGGACATGGGCTCCCCAGCTTGGCAAGCATTAACTGGGCTCTATCCGTGTCTGTTGAATGAAAAGGAAGGGGAATGGTTGTGAGCGGGCGCCTCTGATACGGGCGCCTGTGATAACTGGAAAGGACCAGGAACTCACAATAATACGTATCATAACTTCCTCTGTCCAAGTTCAGCTGCCTGGATGTAGAGACCTCACTTTTCTCCTCAACCAGGTTCCCAAAAGAAAGGGTTGGGGGCTGACATCTGGGTCAGGGCTGGGCCTTGGAACCAATGTTGGCTCTGGACTAATCTTTGGGTAAAACCTCAAGTTCCAAAAGAAGGGCAGCCCTGGCCTCTGGGAGAGGTCAGGAGTCTGTGGCATGAGTGAGCATGGCTGATTGGAATCTCAGGCTGGTCCAGCCTCCAAAACAAGAAAGGGTTGGAGTTAGCATATTGGGACGCCAATGTGCTAGTTGGATGCAGGATGAGGAGACCTTTCTAACGCCGTACTGACCGCCTGAAACAGACAAGGGACGTGAGAGTTATCAGGTCCCGAAGTACTGCCGACCGGCGGCGGCGGCAGTGCACACCGAGGTCGCCGTGGACAGGACACGTGGCAGGCAGGGCCTGCACAGGCTTAGCCTGGACCATCACGTGACTAAGGTCCACGGAGGCTGAGGACGCAACGGTCCTGTGGCTAAGTAGAGACCAGTAGGCCAGTCGCGGGCTCTGCAAGGATACGCATCCGTGCAGAGCTGTGACAGGAACTGGTGATACCTAGTCACGGGATGTCAGAGGTCCTTAACGCTGCCTGCAGCAAGGATGCAAGGTAGCGGTAAGCTGAGCTCTGGCAAGGTAGCGGTGCACTGTGCGAGGCCGACGGGAGATGCCTTAGGGCACGATGGAAATGAGGTAACATAAAGCTATGGCCTAAGGCAGGTCAAGGCAGTTCTTTGCCGACGCACCGTGGTTGTCACTTGGAGTGAGCAAGCCAGCGAGAGCGTTACCTGGGGCGAGGAGCAAAGGTTGCAAGCTACGCGACCTAGGTCCTTACAGTCGCGACAAGGACCAGGAGCTCACAGCAGCTGCCTGGCCGGAGTCGCTAAATGAAGCACCTCATCATTCCCAACCCCTTGCTGCTGCACAAGAGGGACACCCCCATTACTATGTACAACTGTTCGTCCCAGTAGGGGTGATTGACGATTTACAGGGGACAACACCTCAAGTCATGGCTTACCCACCTGGCCAGAGCCTGCTCCAGCAGACTTGGCCTGGTCTGGGCAGTCACGTCGCCAATGACCCGTCCTGCCACATCCAAAGCACTTGTCATCCTTCCCAGCAGCAGCCTTCTTCAGGCCACCCTGGTTCTGGCTGCTCTGACTGGCCTGGGTGCCCTGGCCCTGGCTCTTGCCTTGCCCTTGGCCACCCTTATTCTGCTGACCACCCTGGTGACCTCCAGCCTGCTGCTGACCCTTGCCTTTGGATCCCTGCTGCTGGCCCTTGCCACCCTGGTTACCATTCTGCCTGCGCCTGTTAGCCCTCTGACGCCTACTAGGTCTGGGATCTACCTGAGCACCCTGCCCAGGGGCATCTCCATGGACCTGATGAGCGGAGGCTGAAGGGGCACCAGTCACCTGGACTGCCTTAAGCAAGCAGCATTGTCAGATGGACGGATGTTAAAAATAACCCTTTGTAAGGCTGTCCACGTCCCATCTGTCTGATCAGCAAACATCCTAGCTGCATTTCTCCCATCCACACTCAGCCCCATGCGATCCAGGAAGTAATCTGCCACTGCTCTGTCAGTCAGATTGAAGCCATGCTTGGCCCCCTTCTCCCTGATGCGTGTGAGCCGCTGCAGCTCCTCAGCTACCGTGCCCTTGATCTCAAAGGTATCATAGCTGAGCTTATAGTGATTAGTGAGGTTGAGTACCTTATCAGAGAACTCCTGACGTAGGCCCTCTAGGAACTGAGACCAAGTCAGCTTGTCCTTGACAGCTTGCCTAGCCTTGTCCCTCACACGCTCACTGGAATCTCTATTAGTCGTGGATGTGTGGAATACCTGCACAAGGTTGACAGTGGGATCTACAGAGCAAGAAACTAGCTCCATATCCTCCAACCACTTGTCCAGCTCTTCCTGTCCCACAGGAGGCTTGAGAGGCTTCTTGTTACGTCCCGGCCCTTTTGGACGGACGTAACAATGGAATAAATTATGTAGTTTGACTTGTTGTCATAGTCCGTAGGACTTTGGGACTCATTTCGGGACTTAATTTGGGAATTGTCCCTTGGTCAGGACTTTTGTATGGAACTATGACAGTTTGGGCGATTCGGACCAGTTATTTTGGGCCTAGGTTGTTGTATGCGTGTATCTTCTAGGGGCCGGTGCAGTCGCGCCGCGCTGCGTACTTTATAGCTAGTTGAGATATTGTACTCATGCGTGGATTCTGTAGGCGAGGGTCGATGTCGACCCGAGGATCTTGTGTGGACTGCATGCTTTGGAAGGTCGGCGCCATGTCGGCGCCCCTTGCCAGCGTAGTGGCAGACCTAGGTGAAATTGGTCCGAGGACGAGAGTCTCGTCCTCTTGGTTTGATGAATGATAAGTGCGAATACGCCTACACATTAAACCACGGGCAACTATCCATTTGTAATTGGTATTGCTAGCCATAAGAATAAGTGTGTATTAATTATAGCTTGGCATCAAGTCGCGGTGCCAGATATCTCACGACCCCAGTCGTGAAGCGCAATTTGCATTAGGCCACCTTGAATCTTCCTAATTCCGGCATGGTAGATCTTTCGCTACGTAGCTCAGGCTAGGTGTGTCTGGGCTGCATGGGACGTAACACTGGTATCGGAGGAAATGTGCTGGAAAGGTTAGCTAACTCTCGCGGAGAGGGTTAGTGAGGCCAATTAGGATACCAAGGCGGAGCTTGGCATAGGTAGAGGTTCCGGAATTCAAAGATTGCTGACAGGTCGGCGGCCAGCCCGTAAAGGGATTCAACGACGACCTAGGCAGCAAGCGGCCAGTCTGGGATACTCGGCGGGGCTAGCAATAGTCCTGTGGTGAGGTGCTGTCAACGATAGCGTTCAGCTCTCCTGTTTTCAACGACACCTAGTGGCGGCCAGGGCTTGCCTTCAACGACACCGGGTGGCGGCCAGCTCAGGAGGGATTAACGTCATCGAAGATGGTACGTCCCCTAGTTAGAATTCTTTCTTTACAAGCTATGCCTGCTGAAGGCTAGCTGGCGAGCTCGCTTTCTCTCCGGGACCGCACGCGTAGGGGGTTTATGTTATACGTTGTACCCTCTATAGGTTGTAAATGTCGTTGGTGCCTATGGACGTCGCGGAGACGGACATTCGTTGTTTGACCTGCAAGGGGTCGTGGGGGTGGATACCGTCTGGCTGTTGCCGACTGTGTTGACGGTGTTTACCTCCGTGTGTGCGTATAGCCCTTGCCGCGGAAAGCTCGGGCGTGTGCTGTGTTAGACTCTGTGCTCCTCCCTCGTCTGTTTTGGTAAAGGTCACTGCACTTAGAGGTAGCCTGGGATTCCCCCCTTCTCCCTGCTTGCAAGCCTCTGCCAGCCTATGATGTAACATGCTCAGACGCAACAGAATAAATAAGGGTGGACAGTCTGGGTATCCTTACTATGCAGTAGCTCAGGGGTTTGATAACATCATAGATGCAGATAGGTTTGTTAGGGAGCACATGCCATTGCCTGAGGGTCTGCATACCACTCGTGAATGCTCTCAAACATCCACGTCTAGCAAGGTAGATAACAGTCAGGAGGTGGGGACGGCAGTTACAGTCACCTTCTCCCAGCTGACTATTGGCCCTAGCAGACAATAGAGGGGATTACACTACTAATAGGGAACATAGCACTAGTACTCAGGCCTTATATATTACCTCGAGGCCCACCCCACCCACGCTGTCGTCAAGGTCGACTGCCACAACGCGTTCAACAGTCTGTCCCGCGCCAGCATGTTTGCGGCCGTCATGGAGTCCTTCGAGGACTTGTACGCTTGGACAGCCGTGTGCTACGGCCAGCCCGGCCAACTGGTTCACATCATGGAGGACGGCCGTGTTGGTCTGTACGGCAGTACGGGGTACTCGGTAAAACCCTTGCGTACTGTAAAAATACAGGTATTTTTGCGAGGGGTAAAAAATACGCGAAAAAACACGCAGTACGGCATACGGGGTATTTTTGAAATTGTGCTAAAAAAGTACGGGGTATTATTGAGGCCAAGGCTTAAAGTACGGGGTATTCTAAGGATGTGTGGCCCTGCATCCAACAAATGTTACTATGTACTATGCTCTCTGCTATTCATTAATGAGCATAATGGCAGTGACTTGCCACCTGCCACACTTAGATCGACATTGCAATACATCCTTCAAGTACATTTGTATATTGTGGACACGCAAACTATTGACCATCTAACACCGGTCTCTTTTATTACAATGCATTATTGACAACATAATACATGATTGAATGGTATAATGCACCCAGAGCTCTGGCAGCCTCGATGCAGAGGATGTCATAGCACTATAGATGGCAGCTTCGCTGCACAATGACAACAAGTGCATGCCACGAATCCCTAAGAAATAAAATCAAGGCAATGAACCCAGAATTGACCTTCACTGCTGCGGCAGGTCCATACTTTGCCACTGCCGCGATCATGTTCTTGTACGAGGCGCTGGCGGCGACGTGAAACGGAATGCCATTCTCGTAAAAGAAAGAGGCCTGGGCAAGGCGGACTTCCTGGAGCTGCGCATTGGAAAAGCACTGTGGAATCGTCTTCTGCACTGCCTTGCCAGAGCCACAAGGGCCAGCACCCGGGGCAGCGGCAGGCAGAAGGGCCTTGGCAACGCGGGCACCGAGCACTGCCTTTTGCTCCTTCTTTTCCAACCGGGCTGCCTCAGCCGCCTGAAGCCTCCCGATCAGGCCTTCTACATTCCTAGACTGCTGGCAAAATGTGGCTCCCTTGTTGGGGATGTGGCCCAGATGGCCGACAGCGCGATCCTTGCTAAAGTTGCCAGGCCTGCCGAACTTGTAATCGCACAGCTTGCACGCCTGGCCACCTCTGGCCGACTACCACGTCTTCCCCACTCACGGTCTTTTCCACCTCGTCAATCAGGTGGAGGTATTGACACTCCTCTCCCCTTTTGACGACTGGAACTCTAGGCATGGTCGCCTCTTTTAGGATTGCCTAGCGCACAATACATGAACCGGCGCCCCCGGCACCCTCTATTTGCTTTAATTGCGTCTTCACTCTTCTGCGTCTTTCTGGAAGTGCACCCGTCCCTAAACCTTATGATTCTGCCATGCATGCTCTGTCCCCTCGCAGCTTTTCTCCCGCGAATAAAAAATCCTGTCAAAAAATGTAGAAAGAAAAAAAATGTAGAAAAAAATGTAGAAAGGCACACCGTCACGCGTGTACTAGCAAGTAGCTATGCACTCGCTGCAATTTCAGCAATTTTAGTACCACTGACAGGTCTGGGCCTCTCCCCACCGCGTGACACGTCCACGACCTCCAAAATCGGCTAAGTCCAAAGTGAAAAACAGTGAAAATCGTACGGCGTACGCGGTCGAAAGCGTCAGTACCGTGGAATACGGCGTATTTTCATACCCGAGGTGCCGTACGAACCAACACGGGAGGACGGCACTCGCGGCGGCCTGCTGTCGCGGACGGGCACCCAGAAAGGGGACCCCCTGGGACCCCTGTACTTTGCCGCCCCCCTCCAGGGTTGCCTCCAAGCGGTCCATGCTGCCCACCCGGCGGTCGCTATTCAGGCCTACTTGGATGATATCTACCTTCTGGGCCCTGAGCCGGACACCACCGCGGCTCTGCTGGCACTGCAGACCGCGGTGGCCGACATCAACCTCCAGTTGACCCTGGCCAAGTGCGCGGTGTACTCGCCCCAAGGTGATTGCTCCGGCTTTCCGCCCCAGCTCTTGGGCCGGGACGAGCGCCTCCATGGGTTGGATGTCCTTGGCGTTCCGGTTGGCGACCCCGCGTTTGTCATCGATGCTCTGCGGGCCGCCCTCGAGGCACGCACTGAGGTACTGCCCTTGATTGCGCGCCTTCATGATTCGCAGACCAAGGGTCTGCTTCTGTGGTTTTGCGCTCACCCTCGCGTCGTTCACTGGCTCCGGGGCGCTCTTCCGGCTCAGGTCCGGCTGGCCGCCGAGGGCCACGACGAACGCATCCAGTCGGCCTTGGCGCAGCTGGTCCCGGGCCCCAACCTCCCGCCACATGCTATTCGCATTGCCTCCCTGCCTGCACGGATGGGTGGCTGCGGTCTGACTCGTGCCGCCCGGCTGGCCCCAGCAGCATTTTTGGGCTCCGTCGCTCAGTCGTGGGCGGAAAGCTGCCGGCTCCTGCCCCTTTTGGCAACGGCAGCGCCTGACCTCCTGGACCCCAGCAGCCCTTTGCCCTTCGTCACCGCCATCCAGGAGGCCTATGCTGAGATCCAGCAGGCCTGTTCTCCCGTCCGTGCCGCTCAGGCGGTACAGCGCCACCTCCCTCGCGGCACTCCCTCGGTCGCCTCCGTTCAATCTCCCGCCGCATTCCCTGCTCGCGTCATCGATAAACACCAGAAAACCTACGCGGGTATTCTGCACACGGCTGATTGGATTGCTCTTTTCGCGGACCTCAACGCCCAGGGACGTGCGTGGCTGTTCTCGCTTTCCTTGCGGAGTGTGGGCTCGGCGTACCTTCGTGCTCTTCCCATGGCCCCCCATTCGCCTTGGCTCCCAGCCACTACTCGGTGGCGCTCCGGCACCAGCTATTTGCCCCGCAGCCTCTTGTTCCGGCCGGGCGGCCTTGTGGTAGCTGTGGGCAGCCGCTGGATCCCACGGGGACTCACTACCTTGCCTGCATGGGGGGCCAACAGAATCAGAATTGGTATTTGTATTTGCACACTGTCCTCCTGACGGTGGTGCTCGCCATGATTCGGTCGGTTTTCCCCCACGCGAACATCCGGTCCGAGGATGCGGACATTGGCGCTGCCTTCTATTCCCCCAACCACCGGCCTGACATCGTGGTGCTGGACTTTGAGGGGGGTGGCCGGCATCTGCTTATTGACGTTTCGGTGGCGCGGCCCTTGGCTCTTAGCCACGTGGCTGGGGCCTCCCTCACGGCAGGTTACACGGCGGACCGGGCGGAGCGGGCCAAGCTCCTGGCCTACGGCGACGTCGGGCACCATCGTGTGGTGCCCTTTGTCCTGGAGGAGTTTGGGGCCATGGGGCCCCTGACCTCCGCCTTCTTCAAGGAGTGTTGCCGGCTCCGGGAGGACCGGCTGGACCTGGAGGGCCAGCGGGCCCCATGGTCGGCGCGGACCTGGACGTCATATTGGCGTCAGCGCTTGTCGGTGGCGCTGACTCGGGCCATGGCTGACATCATGCTCCGCCGTACGCGGGCTGATTTTGCGGTGCAGCAGGGCTATTAGGTTCCTCCCGTTAGGCGTTTCCATTGGTCTTATCGTAGTATAGAGCTTTGACATGGCTCTGTATATAGGTTTATAGCTGGGCGTTTGCTTTGGTTTGAGTGATTTCACTCTGCTGTAAGTAATTATATTTTTAATATATATATATATAGTACGTGGTTGCTCTCTTTCTCTCTCTCTCTCTCTCTCACTGGGGAGGTGTTGCCTGCAGTGTAAGGTATCGGTACGAGCACCATGCCACGGAAACGGAGAGAACCTGTCAACAGAGAGATAGAACAGGTAGACAACCACGAGCAAGGTATAGAGGTGGTAGAGGTACCACCGCACGTCCAAGTAGGGACAGGTACAGGTGAGGTCATGGAGAGACCTGCGGAAGGCTCCCCACGATCCAGAGGCCAGGGCCGCAGAGATTCATCAGATGATGACAGCCCAGACTCCAGGTTGGAACAAGGGGGGGGCGGGCGCAGCCAGGAGATGCTCCAGGGGGGTTTCCAGCAGCAGCAGCAGCAGCAGCAGCGGCGGCAGCAGCAGCAGCAGCAGCAGCAGCAGCAGCAGCAGCGGCGGCGGCAGCAGCAGCAGCAGCAGCAGCAGCAGCAGCAGCAACCGCAGCAGCAGCAGCAACGACCACAGTGGCCGCCGCGGTATCCTGAGCAGACAGGGCACGAGAATGAAAACACGCAGTACTACCGTTATCATGCTCTGCCAGCCACGGAGCGACCATCGCAGCCCTGGGCTGGGCGCGGCCGCTCCATGGGACCTCCGCCGGCCCCAACACACCGGGGCAGGCGTCAAGTGTCCTTTGGCAGTGCTTCCCTACTACCCATGGTGTTGTGGAACTCTGAGGATGACGGGGAGGACACCGGGGCAGATGGCGAGTTCGGCGATTTGGAGGGGGGCCTGGAGGATGGCGAGGAACCAGGGGCACAGGACCCTCCCTTTGGAGCTCATAGGCCACGGGCCCGGCTAGGGGGTGACAGAAGCAGCGCCACCGCACACGACGAGGGGACTCAGACACCCGTCCAGCGACACGTCCCCCAACCGCAGCGACCTCGGGCGCAGGACAGCAGCATGGTCCACTCGCCTGCGGTCGTCAGCAACCTGAATTTCAGCAGGGTGGCATTGGATGACCCGGGGTATGAACACCCCTCATCGGTACAGGTGCGGCGGACTCATGGTACGCCGTCCAGATCCGGATCTCTCCCCCGGTCGCAGCCCCCCGCATTCGGCTCCATCTCCTACATAGAGGTCGGTGGGCCTATTACCAACACGGTAAAGGCCCCACCGATGCCCTCTTTCAAGAATGTACCCAAGCTGCACGCGGATATGACACCGCGAGAGGTCGACGAATGGGGACGCATGTGGCAACAGCAGTATACCGTCTAGCGCAACCACCACAGTTGGGAACTTGCCACCTGCGATCTGATCCCGCATGTTGTTAACACCTGCATGGATCCTTTGGTGGTGAGCATCCTGAACTGTGAGAGCATCGCATCCCAGTCGTACCCGCAAACCGTGGAGGAGTTGATGGACCGGGTGCGCCGCAAGTTGGTACCCCCAGATGCGGAGATCCACGAGCGACTCGCCTTCGGCAAGCTGCGCCAGGGGACCACGCCGTATCGCGAGTTTCTGTCCAAGTTTGAGTCCAGCGCCGCCTACCTGACCGACATGACCTGGTACGAGTACAAGATCAGATTCATTGAGGCACTCAGCCCCGAGCTGCAGGACGAGGTACTAAAGCACTACGCTGAGGTTCCTTGGAAGGAGTGGGACATCTTGAATATCCAGAGATATCTTCTGCAGGTGGCCAACGTCGTGGCTCGCGGGCGCGCACCATCGGTGCGTCGGTTCTACCGATCAGGTCCCCCGCACGACGGCGAGGAGAACGATGACTCCCCCGATGACCTGGAGGACGGGAACGCTGACCATGGCCTCAACGCCATCGACGCGAGTAAAGCCCGTTGCTTCATGTGCTTTGAGGTGGGTCACCTCAGGCGCGACTGCCCCAAACTCCGTAGCAGGCACGCTGGACGTGGCACGGGGGAGACCGAGCCCAGGTTTTCAGGCCCGGCGTTCGGCAGTCGCCCGGACTCCTCCGGCCCAAGGGAAAGCCCCGCAACGCGGACGAGCGGGCGCCAGCAGGCCCGGCAGTTCACGACTCAGCACCAGCAGCCGCGGCCGCCAGCGATGAGTTCTACCAAGGGCGTGCTGCGCGCGGTCAATGAGATCGAGGCTCACGACTAGCCTCCGGACAGCGTGCGACCTTTGAGTCACCAGCAGTGGCCGGTTACGAGTTTGCCGCTGGGAAGTATACTATAATATATATTATATATTAGTATATTTAACTAATAATTATATTTTTATAATATGTTCATTCCGGTGCGCTTTTCCAGTCCTAGTGGCTGGCCACCTTAGCCATTCTGAGAATGCCCACCTGTGTAGGGCAAGGGGGGGGTGTCTGTTTTGCCCCACATCTGTACCAAATACCAAGGGTGCATTGGTCCTGCACAGTAGCAGGTCACCCTGTTATCATGATGTCAGTAGTACGAAGGGTGCATTGGTCCTGCACCGTAGCAGGTCACCCTGTTATCATGCTATCAGCAGTAAGGGGGGTGTTTGGAATCATACACTGACCCCATGCATAGACGCCGTTGGCGGTAATGGGAAATTACTATTAGGCGTCTAGCACTAGTGGTTTTATATAGGGTACCGTTGGCGGTAATGGGATATTTTATATATGAGATGTAATAATATATTCAGACACGGCCAACCAACCGTCATGGATGTCAAGTTTTTGGTCGACACAGGCGCTTCCACGTCCTTCATCAACGCGGCACTGGTGCGCCGGCTGGGCCTGACGCCCAGCCCCCACACCGGACGGCCGTGCATCTGACCCACTCGGATGGTCGCCAACACCAATCGCCCGGTCTGGCAGATATCAAAGGTGTGCTGCAAGGCACCCCGTTCGACCTGGCTGCGACCATCGCACCGCTGGGCGCAGCGGACATCATCATTGGGCTCGACTTTGGACGCGCAGGATGTGGACATTCGCGTGCGCCGGCGAGTGGTTTGGTTTCCCGATGGTTCCTTTTGGTGCCCTGACAGCGAGTATAGGGCACATATCATTACACGGCGGTCCAGCATCCTTGACTCCTTGGCAGTAATTGGACGATCGCGTGGACGCGTCGTCCCCGGGGGAAGGGGAGGGGTCGCAGAGCGTATGAAACCAGATGGCTACTAATAATACCATATACTTCTTTACTATACCTACCTTTTATATACTAAGTACTTGTACTGGTCCACTACACTTCTTTATGATACCATACTCTTCTTAATATATCTAGCTCCTGTATGATCGGCACGGTTCGGCTTTGGATCGAGCCGGCCATCTATGTAGGAATCCACCGCAGCCGCGCGTGGATCCGACGACCCTTCTACTGCCATGCCAGGGATCGATGCGCAGCCGCGCGTGGATCCGACGACCCTTCTACTGCCATGCCAGGGATCGATGCGCCAGCGTGCGGATATTATATATTTTCGATATTCTCTATTTTCTATATAATATATTTTCTCCATGCTATATTCTCTATGGGATAATCTGCAGTTGGCGGTGGGCTTGAACGGGTCGTCCCGAAGAGGACCACGTCAGGCACTCAGCACCGCATGTGCACATGGTCCTGGCCTTTTTGGACATGGGCTCACCGGATGCTTGATGATTCTACTACTAAGGCGTCCGTACCGAGGCATCTCCGCGTGGGATGCCGGATTCGGCAGCGAGTGCCAGCGACCCCAGGCTACGGCCTGACTGCACGTCGCGTCCCGCGTGACCAACGGACGCGGAGTCCCATGGCATGCGGCCAAGTATTATTATAGGGAGCCTTCCGGCTGGCGGCTATGAGTCACGGCTCCCTGACTTCCTAGCGCGTGAGGGACGTGCTTGGCTTCTCGTGCACCTGCACGTGATTAATTTCACTAGTGCGGCACGGTGCATGGAGACGGCACGGTGCATGGAGGCTGTTGCAACCCCGATGCGACTGGGCGATCAGGCAGGGCGGAGCCTGTACTGAATCGTGGTCGGCCGGCAAACAGATGTACAGCACCTTGTTGAATTGTCGGTAGCCAACCAATTGGCTACCCCGGCATTGAGTCGACGCCTAGCTGGGTCAGGGCACTCCTGGGCTCGAGTAACCGTGCATGCAGGGCGCGCCCGCGTCCGCCGCGACTGTCGGGAGTAAGGGCCCCCGGGGCTGCAAGCATATGCGGGCACGGTGCAGTTGCATGGCGACAGCACGTACTGCCGGCAGTAGTGGTGGATGACCCAGCCGGTCGTGGTTGCACTGGTTGCGCTGGTGCCGGTCGTGGTTGCATCAGAAGCAGGTGGCGGTGTCCGGTCATTGTCTCACCGCCTCAACAGTGCGCGTGCATGGTGCCGATGCCACATGATGTGGCGCTGTCGCCCGCAGACTGCCGGTGTCCGAGTAACACCCGGTATCACTGCATAGGGCCGGTACATCCGCTCTGAGCGGACCCGGCGCTGACGCGCGCTGAGCCATGGCAGAGCACTGAGGTACATGGGACGTGCGGGATCTGGCCGTCGAGGGCGAGTCACGGGGACTGTAGTAACGGCGACCCGAGACTGAGAGGCAGGCAGGATCGAGCTGCTGGAGTCTGAGCACCTAGTCACTGCCCGCGACCCTGTGCATGGCTACCATCGCGCAGTGTTCGCGTCCCTCCTGTGGGCTGAGCCCGGTAGGGAGTTGTTCCTTGCACCACTGGTGGAGGCCGATCGAGCGTGATTTGCAAGTGGCTCGTGTCCGCGCGCCTACGAGGTTGCATGGATGAGGGACTCAGAGCAGGGCGTTCCATGTGCATGGCGGGCGGGCTGTGTGGGCTTCAAAACGTACTCTACCCCATGGCCATGCACTGGTACAGGGGTGGTGAGAGGCCTTCAAGCTTCGAGTGGGGGATGTGGCGATGCGCGGTGGGGACTGCATACATAGGGGCGTGTTTCTGTTGCGGGAATGGGGATCCTGGGCAAGACAGTCAAGCGGGGTGGACAGGCGGTGATCGGTCGTGCGCGGCATTGACCCCGGTCCACGATCGCTGTATGTGCTGGGCGCGATCGAGCCCGAGGAGCTCTTGTTTGGGACTGCGGGGTTGCTTCGGCCCTACTCCATGAGCAGCACGGTGTCTCGCAGGGGCAACGTTACTGATACGGCAGTTCCTGCAAGGCGTGTCATTCGATCCCCGACCTGCCCATTGCATTGTATAAGTGCGGGCATTGCGGGCGCTATGCAGTCCACGTCGGCGGCCTCGAGCATCACATGCATATGGGCCTGCGCAAACATCAACCGTGCTCTTGCGGTGCGAGTGTCACGGAGGGTGTGACTGCGAGCTGAGGAGTTTTCCCCCGCTTGCGGTGGAGTTCAGGCACATTGGCAGTAAGGAATGCGGGGACCGGCGACTGCTCCGGTCTATGCACGTCGGCCGGAGTGGTGTTGTGCCTAAACTACTGCAGCTTCGTGGAGGAGTTGGCAGGGCGCACTCCAGTGGACACGCTGGGGCCCTGCTAGTTTTGGGCACTTACGTGCCATATTATCCAAGTTTCCGGTGTTGATCGACTTTGCCTGTTTCCTGCGCTGGATAGAGACGGCGGGGCGCACTCTAGTGGACACACTAGGGCCTTGAGGGCGCCTGCATGCGTTCGCAGGTGCAGGGGAGGCGCACTCTAGCGGCCACGCTAGGGCTTCCCCCTCTATACAGCCACTCCAGCGGCGGCCAGGGACGGCCACGTTGCATGGTCGGTTGGCTCACGGCGCGCCTGTATTTGAGAGGACGCGTACAGCTGTCGGTAGTGAGGCGATGGATCAGATTCTTCTGGTGCACGCCCTCGCTTCTGAGCTGATGGGGCCTGCACTGCATGCTGTGCCTCACCGTCGTCGACGCTAGTAGTACTTCTTAATCGTCATGTGATTACGCGCATCAGTCGCGCTGTAAGGCTGGGTTTCGGCTGGACGGGATACATGACTGGCCACCTCGTCGGCCGGATCATCAAGTTGTATGCATGAAAAATATTCCTCCTGCTGACAGTCCCGATTGGCTATATAAAGAGTTGCCCTTGCGTGGCAAGTCTGGGGGGACCTGGTTTCACTGGTCCGTTGGTGCACAAGGGCTGGGACATAGTACCCCTATGGTCAACATTTCATCAAGTTGGAGGCTGCTCAGGACCTCAGGACTGGTTGAGCGGGATTACATGGACTGTGCATTATTAGATGGATGGGATAGGGCACGCGGTGGCGCCCCCTAAGATGGCTCCAGTGGATCAGCGCGCCAACAACGGCGGTCGCTGAGATGGTTGTGAGAGTTTTATGACGGATAGCGGAATCATCCTGTCATCCTGTTTCATGCTACTACGTCAGGGTTGGTCCTGTGTATCAACCTCTAGAGGAATTGGTATTACTAACCCGCGGGTGAACCGGGGTTGGGACATAGTACTCTTATAGTAGCGTAGCTTACTTGTTTCCTTTCTATCTCTTGTACGGTAGGGACTACCGACCCCCGTGGGGGGGGAGGAGTGTTACGTCCCGACCCTTTTGGACGGACGTAACAATGGAATAAATTATGTAGTTTGACTTGTTGTCATAGTCCGTAGGACTTTGGGACTCATTTCGGGACTTAATTTGGGAATTGTCCCTTGGTCAGGACTTTTGTATGGAACTATGACAGTTTGGGCGATTCGGACCAGTTATTTTGGGCCTAGGTTGTTGTATGCGTGTATCTTCTAGGGGCCGGTGCAGTCGCGCCGCGCTGCGTACTTTATAGCTAGTTGAGATATTGTACTCATGCGTGGATTCTGTAGGCGAGGGTCGATGTCGACCCGAGGATCTTGTGTGGACTGCATGCTTTGGAAGGTCGGCGCCATGTCGGCGCCCCTTGCCAGCGTAGTGGCAGACCTAGGTGAAATTGGTCCGAGGACGAGAGTCTCGTCCTCTTGGTTTGATGAATGATAAGTGCGAATACGCCTACACATTAAACCACGGGCAACTATCCATTTGTAATTGGTATTGCTAGCCATTATAAGTGTGTATTAATTATAGCTTGGCATCAAGTCGCGGTGCCAGATATCTCACGACCCCAGTCGTGAAGCGCAATCTGCATTAGGCCACCTTGAATCTTCCTAATTCCGGCATGGTAGATCTTTCTCTACGTAGCTCAGGCTAGGTGTGTCTGGGCTGGGACGTAACACTTCTGGCCATTCATCACAGCCACAGCACTCATGTGAGGTCTAGTCCCAGGCAAAGCACGAGGGTCACTGCCAATGACAGCAGCTCCTACTGGTGCTAATGGCGCAGGAACACTAGCTGCAGGTGGAGTGACACTAGCATCAGGCACTCGTGGTCTCTTACCCGGTCCTTGACGTTCAGCATCCTTCTGGCCCTCCCCCGTCAGCATCACGCCGTCGGTTGGCCACCCCGCACGCTCCTCCCCTTGTGCCACCTCCTTCGTCTTCCGGATGGATGCCCTCCTGCCATTGGCGCCCTCTGCCGTTGGGATTGGCTGTCCCTCTGGCACGACGCTGGCTGGGCCTCCCGTATCCGCCCTTGCCTCACCACCGCCATCACCCGCCCCCGCCCCGCTCCCGCTGCCGCTCCTGCGCGTGTTACGAAGCATTATAAAATACTACAGACAACACACGCAGATATGGCTGCTGGAACCTTCTCAGGCTCACGCACTTACTCTGTAGTGCCGTCGCCCTCGTTTATCTGCTGGGCCGAGCGCTTGACGGAGCCCTCTGGCTTGTCTGTCCACTCAAAATGGACGTCCTCAGGCGTCTTCTCGACACCCGTGACAATCTCCACCTCCGGACCCCACGCAGCGGTGGTTTCCGGCCTTGGTGTGTCAAGCCTGGAGTACACTCCGAAAGGCTGCGTGGTAATAAAGAACCTGTCCGCGTACCCTCTCGACTCTTGCAAAAGGATGGCAACAAGATTCTCAATGGTCTGAGCAAATACCTCCGCCGTGCTCCAAGGATTCACCGCCTCGCGAGCTCGGGCGTTCCGGATTATGTCGGCGTCTGGTACCCCCTCTCCTAGCACTGCTGTCGCCACCCAGTGGTTGAACAGTCTGGTGCTGCCGAGCGCTGTCGCCACGATCTGGCTAAGCGCCTCCCTGGCTAGGTCGAGACCGGCTAGCGTGATATGGGCGCCCTGGTAGGCGACCTGCACACGATTAGCAGTTTCAGCTAGCGCGTCACGAATGCGCACCAACTCCTCCACCGCCACTCGCCCTGTCTCACCCGGAGAAATCACGACGCGAGCCCGCTGTATAATCGGGTCCGCCGCCGCTGGCCTGTTGCCTCCCCCACTCACCGCCACCCACCCCTCTTATGCCAAGTGCCTCGCTACGTAGGCCGCTTGCACGAATGTTGGAGCGTTTGCTTGGTTACAGTAGGGGAAAAACGCTTGCGCGTCTCTCTGCTCGTTCGCCTCACCAGCACCGTGGCTGCTTGACGATGAACCAGACATGAAAGCGCTTGGAAGCAATAGTACGATTTGCGCAGCAACTCGTCAGCAGAGCTTGTGAGCTCCTGGTCCTTGCCGGCTGGAATGACCCTAGGCTGCTGGCTAGCAACCTTTATCCTCACACCAGGCCTACGACCCTCGATAGGCTCGCCACTCGTCGTGACGACCAAGGTTCGTGTGTGAAGACGCTCGTTGCCTGGTTGAGCCTCGAGCTATATGCAACCTCGTTCCATCCTTGTTCCTCGGTCATGAGCAACGCTGGGCAACGCTACATTGCCAGAGCCTCGTATCGCTGCCCTGCATCCTCGTTGCAGGCAGCATACAGGAATCTCTGGCTATCCTGTGTCTAGGACAGCACAGGACCTGCCACAGTCCTGCATGGACTTACATCCTTGCAGACCTGCTGGCCAGTGGCTACTGGCTTCTACTAGCCACAGGACCGTTGAGCCCTCAGTACACTGTGTCCCAGTCACGTGAGAGTTCAGGCTAACCCTGTGCAGGCACGGCCTGCCACGTGTCCTGTCCACTATGCCCTGAGAGTGCACCGCCCTCGCCCGCCGGTCGGCAGTACTTCGGGACCTGATATCTTTCTAGTCCCTTGTCTGTTCTAGGCGGTTGACACGGCGTTAGAAAGGTCTCCTCAACCTGCATCCATCTAGCACATTGGTGCCCCAATATGCTAACTGAGGATGCTGCTCGGGTCCGCGCGGCCCTGAGGAGGCCGGTATCGCCGACTCAGGAGGTGGTGAGGCGGGGGGACCTGGCGTGTTTTCAGAGACTGCGTCGGTCAGCGACGATCCCGAGGGAGATCGACGGGATTCTTCAGGAATCCGAGTTTTCTTTGAAGGGGCCGTCGGCATCTGAGGCCGACGACTTGGTGGAGATGACGCCGGCGATGCAGGCGCGAGAAAAGGAGGCGCAGCGGAGGCTGGCGGCCTTCAAGGCCGAGCGTGAGAGGAAGCAGCGGCGGCGGAATGTGCTTGAGCAGAGGAGGCTGCGCGAGCAGCGGGAACGTGATCGGGCGGCTGAGCTCGCAGCGCGGATCCGGGTGAAGATGTCTCACACCAAGGTGCGGTGCAAACGTCTGGCCCGCGACATGAAGTCCTGGAAATACAGGAAGGTCGCCGAGCTGGCGCCATTGCAGGGGCCGGCCCGCAGGGGGGCCGAGGAGAGGTACCGCAGGAAGCTGGCCGCCTGGGAGGAGAGTGTCGGCAGGCTGGAGCGTCGTATGCTTAAGCAGCGACGACGCATGTCAAAAAACATGAAGAAGGCAGCTGTGCGTGGGCCGTTGGGGGAGGCGGTAAGGGCAGAGTTTGGTTTGATGCCAGATGAGGAGGTTTCAACGGAGCAGCTTTATCATTTTCTGTCACAGCCCACCCACACCATCTCCAACAGAGATGGTACAGCAGCGCGCACACGGGTGACGCACCGGGAAGAACCTGGGCCAGCGACATTGTCGCACCGAGAGGACGTCAGGCAGCAGCTCCGTCTGGCGCAGGAGATGCTAGACGAGGGGAGGGAACTCACCCCGGCAGAGCACGGCAGGCTGGCAGACACGGTGGCCAGGTTGGTTGCATCACTGAAGCCAGCCAAGCGACGGGCACAGGCTGAGGCATGTGCACCACAACCCAAGCGCAGGAGGGATGAGGGTGAGGACGGTTTGAGAAGGGGGGGGCAACCAGGGCGGGCGAGGACAAGGCGACCAAGAATCTGCACCAGCGCAACGAGCGGGCGGGGAGCAGCAGCAGCAACAGCAACAGCAGCTGCAGCACTGAGCCACCCGCAGGAACGACCACCACCACCAACATGGCCTTGTGTAGGCCCAGGTTTGATCCCAAGAAGAAAGAGGATAAGCTAGTATTCCTGGGGCTGCCAGAGGGCCATACCCAGGATGAGGCTAGGGAATGGTTGTTCAAGCTCTCACATGCTTATGCTAGTGATAACGTGCGTGACTGGTTTGCATCCCTGCGTGCATCCACACCTATACATCAATCTGCCAAGCCCATCCAACAGTTGGTACAATTGTACCAAAAGCGTGCCAGCAGTGGGGTGGATTCAAGGCAGAAAATGTTTTGTGGGCACAGTTCATGGTAGACCTTAGGGCACTCGTCACCACAGGGGAGCACTTAGAAGTACTAAGGGCTTCCAGTGGATAGAGGCGTACAAGGTCAACAAGCGTGACTATGTCAGTGACAATAAGAAGTATGTCATGTACATAGAGGGGGATGAGGAGCTTAAGAAGCTCAATGCAAAATACCTAGTGCACCTATGGTTGCAAAAGGCAGAACTGGACCCTACCACGCTGTCAGTCATACTGGCAGGTCTGAAGGACAAGTGGGAGGACTTCAGGAAAGCAATGGCTTATGTGCAGCAGTGCCTAGAGCCATTTGCTGCTGCAGCCAAGGATGTTAAGGTGAAGCAGGTTAAGGGGGAGGAGGCCTCAGGTACGGGGCTTTCTATAAAAAGCAGTTGCAGTCGCTGGTGGCCCAGGTGAAGGCGGTATTAGGGGGGGATAAAAACAAAAACAATAAAAGTGGGGGAGGTGGAAATAAGGGGGGGGGAAGAATAATAACAACAAAAACAGAAAACAAAGTGGGGGAGCTAGCAAGCCAGCGGGTGCTAAGCCAGCAGGGGGGGACAAGAGGTTGCCTCATGACCCCACCAAACATTGCACTAGGTGCCTATGTAAGGGGCACCTAAAGGATGATTGCTGGAAGGGCAAACCTGATGATGGCTCTGACGTGGATGTTTGTCCTGGTTGTTGGAAAACACGTCACCCCATTGCAGCAGGAGCGCGCTGCACGGCTCCCAGGCATAACAAGAACACGCCGGGGCGCTACAACCGCGCGGGGGCAGCAGACCAGGGAGAGTCCTGTAAGCTACCCTCACCATTTTCCACAAATGGTTACCTGCTACCTTCTGTCTGCCAAGTGTTGCCTGAGTGTGAGGATGTGGATTGGGATGTGGCATATGATATGACACTGTCACACATGATTTGTGACCCCACCATAGCTTCCCTTAGTGCAGCAGCAGAAAAGGTAATCACGTATGGTGCTCTAGCAGAGCAACTGCACAAGGTTATGGGCCATGAGGCTGTGGCTGAAAGGCTAGCCAATAAAATACAAGGCCATGATCTGGAACAGATGTGCAGGCACGTACGTAAGCACTGTGAGCAATGTCAGCTATATGCTCCTAAGCCCAGGAAATGGCATGTGGCCACACCACCACTGGCTAGAGGCAAACTGGTTGGGGATGTTATACACGTGGTTAAGGACACGGTATACTACCTAGTCATAAAGGATGCCTGGTCAAGGTTTGTGGTAGTGGAGCCTCTGCCTGGAATGGATACAGAGCAGCTGCACAGAGCTTTACAGATAGCCTTGGCACGTTTTCACCCCATTGAAAAAGTAATGCTGGATCAGCAGTTCCTCTGCATTCAGGACAGGAATGATCTGCCCAAGATAGAAGTGTCTGGGGCTCAAGATCATGAACGTCAGGGGTTGGTAGAACGTACCATGAGAGCCATCAGGGATGTGATAAGGAAAATGCCATCCAGGTTGGCTGACTCTGGTAGCTATGCTGACAGGGCACTATCTTGGGCAGCAGGGGTGACTACCCAGCTGAACGCCAAACCAATAATGTCCTCACCTTTTGGGGAAATTACCCCAACTGGCCTTCAGTCAGGCAGCTATGCTTCAGAGGTGCACACTCACTACAACACACAAAGGCAGCACTTAGCCAAGTTGCTGGCAAAGAAAGACAAAAATAATGCCAGGCCTGTGTTTGAAGTGGGGGACCATGTGTTGTTTTTCAGAGAGGGTGATAGAGGAAGAGCACACTCTGCCAGATGGCACGGTCCAGCTGTAGTCACTAAGATTCATGAAGAAGGGACTGCAGTCACTATACAACATGACAGAGAGCGTATGGTCAGCAAGCATAGACTCAAGCTTTATTACCCACCACTGGCAGACGTGTCAGGGGTAGAATTCTTGGACATGGATTCAGAGCAGGAGTCTGGTGGATTGATCTCACCCGATGAATTGGCTAGGGACGTCATTCATGCAAGCACTAGTACTGTGGTACTAAGAAGCTCCTGTATTCCTCAGTAGTGCAGCCACACTACAACCCATTAGTCCACCTGGGCAGGAGGAAGGTGCACAGGGTGAGCAGCAGGTAGCCCCTCCCTCACACCTGGAGGAGTCACAAGAGAGAGCAGATCCTGTCGTTCCCAGGAAGTCATTTGCTGAGATTCTTAAGGCCTTGCACAAGGCACACAACACCAAAGCAGTTGTGGCAACAGGTACAGCACAGGTAAATGCTGTAGGGGATGCAGGTCAAGATCCTAGTATTTTGGCTGTAGACACCCAAGCACAGGTGAGTATCATCAGTGCAGCAGCTGTATCTGGTCTGAAAATGAAGGCCTCACCATGGGCTAGAGTGTCAGATTTTTCAGGCAAAACAAAAATGCAGGTCAAAGGTCAGGTGAGCATTCAAATCTTGGGTATGCCCACTCCATTTCAGGTGGTTGAGGGTTACTCAGGGAATGCCCTGTTTGGGGAACCTTTTGTATCTTACCCTGGTGTTGTCATCTCACTCAGCTGGGAGGTTGAGTGTGGCAGGGGTAGGACAGGTACCTCTAGATCATTTCAAAATCCCTTTGAGCCAGATTAGCACTGGGTTGGATGCTGCCATCCATGCAGTTAAGCCCAAGTACCTCCCAGGTCAGGAACCATGTGTGGAGGACCTCATACACTCTCAAAAGCTACACCCTTCTGCGTTTGGGCTTGGTAGATGGGATGTTGCATCCATGTCTCCCCTGTCCTATGATGATATTGTACGGGACTGCCAGACGCAGATTGGGTTTCTTAAGTGGCTGGAGGCTTTTACTAAAGCCAGGGAGGAGTGGGTTGTTCCAGATGCACGTAGTCCCACTCACACACCACCTGTGACTCCTCTTGATGCTATGCCAGCTGGAGCCAAGAAGCTAAGGTTAAAGTTTGTGTGCAAGCATAAACCTCAGGCTGATGGGGGACCACCCATTTTCCATGCTATAGGCCATGTGTCACTGAGTTCAGGGGCTCTACAGAGCTGACAGAGGCTGAGCTTTATACTCCTGGTATTCAGCAAACGTCTCTTAAGGTGTTGCTTTCCTTGTTTTTGCATCAGCTTAACACAGGGAAGGATTATGTGTGTAAAGCCACAGATATCAAAAGAGCCTTTCTAAAGGGGGACCCTGCCATAGCACAGCAGGTCTGGAGAGGTCAGATATACGTGGTGAATACTCCCAAGGTGTGGCACAGGGATATTGTACAACCCTTGTTGAGGCCAAACCTGGGGGTTGAAGGGTTGCAGTCAGCTCCAAAAATTTTTAGGCTGTCTGCACAGGAGGTATTCATGAAGCTAGGGGCCACCTATGATGATATTGACCCTTGCTTGTTTGTCATCCCACACCCTGATGGAATGATGATGTTTGTCTGGCATGGGGATGATCAGTTAATCTCAGGTCCTAGAGCTGCAGTGGATGCTTTCATAGCTCAGGTGTCTGCTAGCTTTGAGATTGGCAAGCAGCTAGAGCTGGGCAAGGAGCCAGTCAAGTTCTGTGGCATGATGCTTGAGTTGCTGCAGCAGCAGGGCAGCTGGGTTTGTTCCATGCAGGCCTCTGCTGAATACATTAAGTCAGACTTGTCTGGATGTCCTGCCTGTTCACATCACCCCTGACATGTGCCCTACCATTAGAGGCAAACTTGGTTGGCTATGTGCTACATGTGCACCCCACCTGGCTTTTGTGAGCAGGGTAGATGATGAGGTACTACAGGAGGTTGGAGCACGGGCAATCAAGCAGTTATTGCATGATGGTCCACCGTTGATGCTTCACTCACTGGATCTGTTTACTCCCATTCACATCACGTGCATGATGGATAGTTCAATGGAGTCCAGGGTAGTTGCCAAGGTTCAAGCCAGAGAGGCTGGATTGTTTTTCCTGCATAACCAAGGTGAGAAGAAGTCACTAGTCTCCTGGTTCAGTAGATTGCACAAGAGGAAGGCTGTGAGTAGCAATGTAGCTGAATGCAGGGCTGTGTTATCTTCTGTCTTGCATGCAAGCAAGGTATCTCAATCACTTGCTGGTCTGGCTTCAACACCAGGCTGGTAGCTCTGCAGGAGTGAAAGCACATTTGCTGACTGACTCTCAATCTATCATCTCTTTCCTTGCCAATCCTTCGGCTGTTCACTCGGACCTGGATTGGATTGTGCTAAAACAGGAATGCAAGTACCTGAAGTCTAAAGCCCACGTCAGGGACAAAGACAATGCTGCAGACGCACTGACCAAGGTGCCACAGGCAGCAGGACCACAGTACCAGGTCTTGTATGGGTTGATGAACCCTGGTTACAGTCTGAAGTGACTGGCACATTGTACATGTTAGCCCATGACCCCCTGCCTAATACTGCAGCTGAAAGGCTGCAGTGGCAGCTGGGTAGTTTTCTGACAGTGAGAAGCACTGGTCTAGAAAGTTGGGACATGATGAATGTGTTATTTATTGAATAAATTTTTTGGGACACCTGTTTGGATGACCATGACATGCTGGGGCCTTGAGCACCCATCTCACTCAGTTAAGAAATCATGCTTGAGACATGGGGCCTTTTTTGTCCAAAATGTCCTCATTTGAGGACATAGTCCTCGTTTGAGACGGGGGGGGTCAGGGGCGCGGTTTTGGCGCCAAATTTGGTCCTAGGGTCACTTGGTGGGTTTTGGCGCGAAACTGGGATAGGTACTGAGCGCGCCAAGCCCCTGGGGTCGACAGGGGTCGACCGTACCTGGAAAATACGAGGCGACGAAAAGTACCTACAATAGCAAGAACATCGCAATGCAATCGAGTGTTTTGTCGAGTGGCGGCTATGGGGTCGTGCCAGTTCCGAGGCTTGCCTGAATGTTATAGGGCATTATTTTGCCCCGGACGAAGACAGCATTTTAGATCGTCATCTAGTGATTTCGAAGATGCTATTCTTCACGTGCAGGTGCTTTGTATATGTCGAAAATTTTGTTCTATTAACCGTGGAACTCCAGGGTAACCAGACTCTTTATTAAAACAATGAGTGGAGCACATACAAAAGGCAGGCCACATCCCGGCCGCCGATGCTCATGGGAACACTTATTGCTTGGCAAAGGCTAGCCTTACCCCCAAACACGCAGGGAGGGTGGGCGGGAAAAGAAAAGAGGCCGACCTTAGCTAGGTGGGTTTGTTTTTGTCCTTTTTTGCGTGTCATGCGGCCTTGGCCCGGACGGCATTTTTTCGCCACGCAAATGTTGCGTCTGAACAAATGACGCAATGTGGCGTTCTAATTGCCGGCAGCTTACGTAAGGCTGCCGGGGCTATTAGGTCACATACTGCGTGAGAGAAAGAATCTAGATCTAGTTAATCACTACGCCATGAGCCAAGAAACCTAGACAGTGGCAGGTTTATATCTCAACGTAGCTCCTGCCACCTGGCCAAGAAAAACTGGCCAAAGCTTTGGCCACGACTGATCCGGATCAGGCCGCACCGGCCTCAAAAGGTATGTCACGTGAACCCAATAACCTAGCTATAGCGGCTACCCTTCCATCTCACTATAAAGAAACTATGTTCAGAGAACCACGATTCTATTAACCGTGGAACTCCAGGGTAACCAGACTCTTTATTAAAACAATGAGTGGAGCACATACAAAAGGCAGGCCACATCCCGGCCGCCGATGCTCATGGGAACACTTATTGCTTGGCAAAGGCTAGCCTTACCCTTATATCCCTCCCTGGCGATCCATGCCAGGGGCAAAGAACCTAGCATAATGACAGAGAAATGAACAACCAAATTAGGTGGAGGGCAATTTCAAAATAGCCCGCCAGGCCCGAGGGGGGCAGGCGGCCATGGCCCGAAGAATAACCTCAGGCAGCTGCACCTCCAAACTGCGGTGCAAGCCCACATAATGGGCAACCGTGGAGCTGCTAAGCCAGCGCCCCCGGCCCTGGATGTCCCCCATGCTGCGACCCGCGAGGAAATCGTGAGTGGCACCTCCATGCCGCAGCCCGTGAATGGTGAAAATCTGGGCGACCCCCAAGGCCTGACTCGCAGCCTGCCAAATGCGCCGGAATTGCGGGTAGGTGAAAGGGAACACGGCCTCCCAAGCGTGCTTACCCGCGATGCAGTGACGGAGGATGGTTTCAGACATCACATCTTCTACCACCACTGACTGAGTCTTGCCCTTAGAGGTCTTGGTAGACCTCAGCAGTAGGGCGCCCCGTTGAGCCGGCCCAAGCCGAACGTCAGGCTGGAGGCGCACATGGCCAACACGGAGGTTCAGCGCCTCCGAGATTCGCAGGTAATGGCGGAACACGATGACAACCAGCAGGCCCGCAAGGCGCTGACCTTGCATGACCATCGTGCTGGCAAGTGCAAACGCCGCCTCCCATGGAATGGGAGGAGGGGCACGGGGGGGCACAAGTGTTTTCCACCCAGCGAGGACGCCACGGGCCAAGTCCCACCGCTTCACCATACCGGGATAATAAAGTTGCAACCCCATCAAGGCATTGACACACACTTGGCGGCTGTACCCCCGAAAATGAGCCCAGGCGACATACGCACAAAATGTCTCCTCAAGGGTGTCAGCTCGTGACGATGACCCGTCCGCCCGCCCACCAGCCTCCCACCAAGTCAAGAGGGAATCAAGACCACGACGGTAGGCCAGCAAAGTAGCCGGCTTTACTTTCCCCTCTAGCAATGGAAGGTAGCTAACAGGTGCAGGGGGCCCCGGGTTAGGATGGATGCCTTCCGCGGTCAGGTCGCGCACCCAGCCTGCCAAGAAAGTCGCCATGGATTGGCCGCGAGAAACGCCATCGGCTGGTTGAAGTGCACTCGGCGTCCACACCCACTGGGAACGACTCCCCGTGGCGAGGGTCAGCGCGCACAAGCGGCGGCACTGCTTGTTGAGCTTGTGGGATGAGGACCGCCCCTTAGCCAAGCAGCCCAACGCCGCGGTGGAGTCCACCAACCTCACCACCCGCTTGCCTCGGTTTGCCAAGCTGCGCGCACTCCTCTCCACGCCCTTCACTGCAGCCCGCACCTCCTTCTCGTTGATGTGCATCCCCGGATCCCGCCAACGACTCCGGACCCCAACCCGCCATTGCTGGCTAGTGATTGCTTGTTGCGCCCGCGCGCTCAGTGGCCTAGGGCCAGCGTAGGCCACCTCACTTGGTATGAGCAAAGTCGGGTACCCCCGCACCTCTCGTGCCCTCGCCAGCTCCGTCACATCGCCCGGCTCCATGGTTGCGTACACGACACCTTGCCCGTAGGTGGACGCGTCAGATGCAACCACCTCACGGGCCAAAGGTGCGCTTCGGTCAACCCTTAGCATGGGAGCCAAGGCCAGGGCACACTCTAACTCCTCCCGCACCCCGGCCCACAGCACCCAGGATCGCTGCCCCCACCCTTGCAGGCTGATGAATTTGAAACATTGCTGCCAAATGGACAAGCAGCTGCGGCTTAACATCTGCAGCCACAACCACCGCCCCAAGACGGCAGCCAGCCCCTCGGCCGTAGCTCGGCCTCGAGTGAGTATAGCCTGCGTGTGGGCGATCACAAGGTTGAGCTGCTTGACCGTTGGTTCCAGCACGCCGTTCCGTCGGTGCACCACCCCTAGGGCTTCTAGCTCGTCCCCTTCCAGGCTCGCCATCTTAGTCTTCTCCTTAGACGGCACAAGGTTGTTAGGGAGGTAGCCTTCCTCAATAGCGCGCGTGATGAGCTGGTTCACCGCCTCGCAGGTCCGCCCGTTGCTGGCCACCAAGTCATCAATAGTGATGGACAGCATGGGGGCAGGGGGGTTTTCCAGGTCAATCTGAAGCTCCCCGGCGCGCTCCTCCTTGTACTCGATGGCCAAGCGCAGTGGCTGGCCACACTCGTCGCGCACCAAGGTGAGCTCACCTGCGCTTGAGAGGTAGTTGACCTGGCGCCTCGGATCCAGGGCACCGGTCATGTAGAGCACCATCTCATGGATGGCCTCCCCCAGCGCCACCGCATGGGAATGTCCCATGGCCAGCACCTTGAGCACGGGCCACACCTTCCGCCTGGGCCCTGCCAGACCTACGCTAGTCGACCACACACTAGGAAGCCCTTGGTAGTCCCACCACCACTCGGGCACCTCGATGGAATAGTAGTATGACACGAGGTCGCTCTTGGCGCAGTAGCACCAGCCTTTGATGTAGACCTCCACGAGGATGCCCAGGTGGGGTAGCAGGATCTTGGGGGGGTCCACCCACAGCAGGTTGCCCAGCTTCCTGTTGACGATGAACCGAAGCTCACCCACCCCCTTGGCCACTCCAAAGCAGCCATCCACCCACTTGGGCCGCCTCTCCCGGAACGCCACCATGCCCACGCCCGCTGCCCGGCTCATGAGCTTGCCCCATTCAGCCATGGAGCATCCCCGGCTGGGCTTGGGCACATTCCAATACTTTGCGCTCGCCACGACCGCTGGCTTGATGCAGTTCTCTTCGCTGGCATATATCTCCCGCCAGCTCGGCCGCATAGCCAACAGGTCGAGCAGCCGTGCCTTCCCCGCCACCTCCGCCTTTGGTAGACTCACCGCGTCCGCGCGCAGTTGTTCATACTTATTCTGCTTCCCATATATTGCATCAGCACCTTCTTGCTCCTGGCCTGTCGCAACGCCCCCTACGCGGCGACTGTGCCAGGTGCAGTGCCTCTTGACCCTCGCAAGGGCCTCCTCCCTCCCCTTAGAGCACGCCCCTCTAGGGTTAGGAGGAGGGTCTTGCCCCCCTCCCCACAGCCAATTAAGCCAACGCACTACCTTGCATTGCAGTGTGTACTCGCGGTGGCGGCGCGTGGCACGCTGTCGCCGGCGTGCCGATCTCACCCTGCCCCACGCGGTGTACGCTGGCCTAAGTGGGTATGGCAGCGGGAAAAGGGAGCGGTCCCGCTGGGATTCTATTTCCCTACTTGTTGAGCCTTGCTGAGCTTGTCCAAGAGGATGGCAGTTTGGAGAGCTGCCTTGACAGCCGGGGTGGCTGACAGTGCAGCCTCCTCCCCCAATGGCAGGAGGTGGCTGGCCACCTTCCACCCCCCCCTCCTTGCCCTTCCACCTGCAGCAAGGCCGCCACCACCCTCATTAGGTACTCCATGCCCACAAGCTCCCCGGCTGCTGAGCCCAGCTCCTTGAGAAGGGTGTCCATGGCCAATGCAATGTTCATGACAATTTTCCTGTTCTCCATGTTCCGCCAATTTCCAGGCTTTACCGTCATGACCCACGACCGGATTCCCATCCCATTGTCGCTGGCGTCCTCCAACACCCCCGGCAGCACCCGCTCCGAAACCCGATATTTCACGCTCTTGGCTCGGCTTGGCAGCGCCACCCCTTTCGAGGCCTTGAAGTGGCTTCCCGCCCCCTCCATTCCTCCCAGCGCTGCCTTCAAACCTTGCATGAATTTCTCGGCTGCGACCTCCCCCTCCTCGTCCTCCTCGTCGTCCTGATTTTCGGTTTCCGGAGGTGCCCCAACGAATGTCGCCAACCTCGCCCTCATTTCCTTTCCGACAGCCCCCCCACCTGCCGAAACCTTGGCCGCGCCTTTCGGCTTGGCCATTTTTCGCTGCGCAGGTGTCGTTGGTGGCAGCGCCTGATCCTCCTCCTCGTCCGCCGCGAGATCTGCCACGGCCAGCAGTTTTGCCACCAACGTTCCGTTTGGGTCACGTGCGTCCAACACGTCGCCAACATCAACGTGATCGGCCAGCAACTGCACGACAGACTTCAGCTGGCTCGAGCTCCACGAGCTGGCGTCCGTCACCCAGTCCTCGGCACCGAAGACCTGCTCGACTGCCCCCACCGCCTCTGCGGGGCTGATGCACTTGGCGAGCAGAGTGGCGAGCTGCTTCTTTTTGGCGCTGAAGGCGACTGGCGCGTGACTGGCGGCAGCAGCCCGCGGTGTGGGCGTCCCGTCCTCCCCGCGCGCTGCCTGCCCTCCTGTAGCTTTGCGCCCCTTCGGCATTGCTGCTCAGGGCCAAAAATGGCTCCGACAGTACAGGTTCGTCAAACCAGAGGTTCGTTTCCCCTGGCTTGCTGTCGCCGCCCTCGTGAAAAGAAAAGAGGCCGACCTTAGCTAGGTGGGTTTGTTTTTGTCCTTTTTTGCGTGTCATGCGGCCTTGGCCCGGACGGCATTTTTTCGCCACGCAAACGTTGCGTCTGAACAAATGACGCAATGTGGCGTTCTAATTGCCGGCAGCTTACGTAAGGCTGCCGGGGCTATTAGGTCACATACTGCGTGAGAGAAAGAATCTAGATCTAGTTAATCACTACGCCATGAGCCAAGAAACCTAGACAGTGGCAGGTTTATATCTCAACGTAGCTCCTGCCACCTGGCCAAGAAAAACTGGCCAAAGCTTTGGCCACGACTGATCCGGATCAGGCCGCACCGGCCTCAAAAGGTATGTCACGTGAACCCAATAACCTAGCTATAGCGGCTACCCTTCCATCTCACTATAAAGAAACTATGTTCAGAGAACCACGATTCATGAACGGATTTTGGCATTGTTGAAGAAAATCTGAGAGCTAAGTAGATCGCATGATAGGTCAGTTCGCAGTTCGGTTTTACAATTTCTTTTTCCGCCCAGGCGCTGCGGATATCGCGAGTATGGGTTATGGTACGCTTCTGGGCTTATGGGCGACATGGGGAGAAGAGGGACCTGGGCAGTTGCATGCGTCAAAGAGTATCTATTTTTTCGTCGTGATGTCGCAGTCGCGCCTGGCGAAAACCAGGGCGAGCGCGAGCCATATTTTTCTTTTGCCGCAAGGCTGGGTGCTTCCCACGCGTCACCATCCTTTAATGTATATTTCTTGAGCTGGCCCGCGCAGCTGGCGGCCTGGGCGCACGTCAAGAACAAGGTTCCGACTGTCATTCTCAACCGCATCGTTCTAAGTAAGCTTGTTAAGCGGATTGTAACCTATAACTCCCGCAGACGTGATTGTTCCGGTTGCTTTCAATGCCCAACTTCGTGGTTTTGATTACGTTTATGTCCGGGGAATAATGGAAGTTTCTATTCCCACTATTACCAATCCACCAACATTTGATTAAAACAATAAGTGGGCAATTACAGAACCCATGAGTGAGCCTGCCACGCTGCACCCATTTCATGATTGATTGTAGTTCTCGTTACCCTAGAAACAAACACAAGAAGAGGGAGGGAGGGCGGAACAAGAAAAAGAGACCTAGAACATCGTGCAAATGGCACTTTAGGGCGGCGTAGCCCGGGCTCGCCTCATGAGCCGTCAGCAACAGTAACTTAATTGCTACTTAACTTAACGAACTAGAAATGGCCATACAAAACTGGCCAACTAATTCTAACTCATGGAACCGGTCCAGCCCAAGGCCCACCGTCCCGTAGTACCACTCACATAGCGGCGTTCATTCTCATCTGTTATAAAGAAACTACGTTCAGAGAACACCGATTCTATTCCCACTATTACCAATCCACCAACATTTGATTAAAACAATAAGTGGGCAATTACAGAACCCATGAGTGAGCCTGCCACGCTGCACCCATTTCATGATTGATTGTAGTTCTCGTTACCCAACCCCCTTTCCTGGTGCTTTATCTCCAAAGCTCCGCCAACCACTTTCGCTCAGTGGCTCTCGAGGCTGCCCTGCCGCAACGGTCACGACCATTACAATCGCCGGCGGCTGTAGCGAGCCTCATGCACGATAACCCTTCGCAGGGCCCCCCCAGCCTTCCACCCTCGGCCAGTAAAAGAGGGTGTTGAATGTGCACGCAAAGACAAGGAAGAAGACGCCTCGTTTAACGATCACGGACCTCCCTCAAAGGCCAGTGCCGCCCTAACGTGACGACAACTTGTAGGACGTCACCGGATGCCACCATATCTCGATTACTGTCAACGTTGTCACCTGGGGGAGTAACTTTCCATATTTCAGGTTTTAGTTGATGAGCAGGCTCTCATCACACACCCCAGCGGCCGATAAAGCGCAAGCGCAACTGGGCCGGCCAAAATATTTGGTCCTGCCCGGCCCAGGTCCGTCTGTTAAACTGGCCCCTTAAGTCTCGGTCTGAATCGAAATATTGCATAATTCCGGAATTCGTCCCCACCACATTCCCGAGACCTCACGCACCCATAAGAGCGGATGCTGGTAAATATTTTTCTACTCACGCGAGGGCCGACAGACTTGTCGTCCATCACAATGCCCACTAAAAGTAACCCGACCACCCTTCCTTCGGCAGTCAGCAGTCAGGAACTGCAACCCTGCTGCGACATTCCGCAGCAAAGCGGTAGGCACTGCAGCGTGGCACGGAAATCTTACTCATGGTTTCAGAGTTCCGTACAGGTGCCACGCGCAGGCAAACGCGAAGTATTTTATAGTCTCTCGTCGGCCAAGAACCCAGCTGCGGGGAGAAAACCGACGAGGGTAATTTTAATTTCTTTTTCACAGTCACGTGACTGTTCAAGCTATGTCAGTCACGCGCCATCTCTAATCGGCCACCGCCAGCCAAAAGGCTGACGCGATTAGGGCAGCATTAAATTTCTTGTAATCCGCCATACCCATACCCCATACATCCGATTACAAGAAAAAGAGACCTAGAACATCGTGCAAATGGCACTTTAGGGCGGCGTAGCCCGGGCTCGCCTCATGAGCCGTCAGCAACAGTAACTTAATTGCTACTTAACTTAACGAACTAGAAATGGCCATACAAAACTGGCCAACTAATTCTAACTCATGGAACCGGTCCAGCCCAAGGCCCACCGTCCCGTAGTACCACTCACATAGCGGCGTTCATTCTCATCTGTTATAAAGAAACTACGTTCAGAGAACACCGATTGCTGGGCGGTACTTTCTTTTCCCGTTGCGTCACTGTAAAGGTAAACGGCCTTGCGTTATCAAAACAGCAGCAAGTAGAAGTCGCTGTGCTTAATTGCGATGTGGTAGTTTGACTCAACACATATACTGCCTTGTTGCTGAGAAGTTTTTCAAGGCTTGCTGGTATGTTGCCGATATGTTTCTAATGCTTCAACTCATGTCCAAGTGTTCAAGACTGGCTTGGAAACTTGAGCTTGTCATGTTTACATTGTGCTTGTGTTACAACTTGTGCCTCTTTGCAGTATATGTTTCATATATAACGTAAGGGTTCAGCATCATGGTTTAGCACCGTGGTGGCAGCCGAGACTCTACTACCGATCATGGACCTAACCTTGGCAAGTATTTGCTTCATATTTCACTCTCTGGACTGAGCTAGCTTTACACCTGCTGTTTGGCCTGCACCATGGTCCTTGGCTGCCAGTTACATTTTGTGCCCCCCCCTGGCAGGCTGCAGGGTCTAGGACTGCGAGGGTGTAACATAGACATGTTGTGGGCACCTTGGGTGCATTTTCAGGACCAGCCATGACCTGGCCATGCCTTCTTTCTTGGCATATTGTTGACTTGAGTGCTATTTGGTCACTCGCGTAGCGACCCCCCTGCATTCATAAATCGTAAACAATTATACAATGAACATATTTCATGGATGTTAAGCATTGCAACTCTTGAACATATCATGAATGAACATGGTTCCATACTGTACCCATGGATGTGTTGACATGTGTTAGTTATTACAAATGGTATCCATGCTGAAAAATGTCCTCATTTGAGGACATTTTCTTGGTGATTAGACAATTTAATGCATCTCTTGTACATGTGTGAGGTGACCTTGGGGTCCTAGTAGGTTGTCTGACAGTTTTTTTAAGGCATTGGGAATGGCTGGAATTAATTAATTAATTAATTGGGAATGGCTGCGTCCATTTACTGGCTATGTGTGTTTCTGTTGAAACCCAAAGAAAACTTAAAGTGGGAGTTAGTCTAAGTCTCCCGCCTGTAGCCTAAGTGGACACGTGCCAGCACCGCCGGCGCCCAATTTGGTACTGGGACGGTGCTGGACTAGAGCAGTCGTGGCATGGACACGTGGCTATTATACTCAGTATGTGATGAGCCGGTACCTCAGTACCGCGGGACTGTAGTTGTCATGTTAGGACTGACTAGATTTGGTGAGCTATGCTCATTTTATCTATGACTAACCTGCTGAGCGGAGAATGCAACGCCGTATAGCACCAAAAGAAAAAATAATTTTAGAAAAAATATTTTTTGTGCTGGCACCCGTACCCCAGCCACCCAGGTAGGGGTTGGCTGGACAGGTGGTTGCTATAAAAGGTGGGCTTCCATTCTAGGGAAGCAGGTTGTTTCTTTTGCCTGAGAACCTCACGTGACCACATCACAAAAAACAAAACGCAAGATAACACATCAAGCAGTATAACCCACCATGACCACAGTGACAGCCCCAGACCGGAATTTCCTAGGGAAACTCAAGCAAGCAGCCAAGGAGGGATGCACCCCAAAGGAGGCCGCCACTGCGGTCCAGCCAGAAGATCCTAGGGGAGGGGAACTGGCTAGAGCGGATCCAGAAGCTCAATCCGGGGCGTGCCAAGAACGTCATGGACGTACTGGAGGAAAGGGGGTTTGTCAGCGACTGGGATGGGGAGGAGGCCCTGGCCGATGTGCTAGCAGCGCAACTGGGGGAGGCTATTGCAGAGCCGGATCCACCAGTGTCAGCAGGTGCGGTGGGAACTGGGGGTGTTCCCCCTTCGGCAGGTGGAAGCGGAGGGGCGGGGCATGGTGGAGCGGGCGCTGGGGAGGACGATGGCGCTCCTGGGGCGATCAACCAGGCTGTGGCGGACCTGGACCGAAACATAGGTCGGCTGCTGGGGACCGAGACGGGCTATGCAACGCCAGCTGGAGGGCTTCCATCCCAGCCGGGCAACGCCCGCACTGGCGGCCTGATATCGGCCATGTCGAAGCTGCTGGACCAGGCAAAGACTCCAGCAGCTGCAAGCCCAGCCGCAGCGACGACTGCTGGCAGGCTGGCGCGCACAAAGGGGGTGGCGCTGAGTGGGCATGCAGTGCCGGTCCTGGTGAGCAACATGCTGGAGGCGGTGCTGCCTGGGATGCTGGACTACGCGGAGAGCGTGGGGGGGAAGTCCATCCGTGCATCGTTAATGATAACGTCGATGCACGGCAGCTCAGCCAGCGGGGAGAGGCGGATGCTGCTCCTGCAGATGGCAGGAATTCTGGACACGATGGTGACAGAATTTGGCTACTGGGCCACGCCACGCTCCGAAATAATTCTGGAGCTGGCAGCAGCCGAGTACCTGGCAAAGCTGATCACGGCATGCCAGCTGGTGGATGTGGGGTCGACGGGGTGGAAGGGGACTCGATCCGTCGGCAATGCTGCCATTCCAGGAGGGTGGGGCAATGCTGGCGTCTCCGGCGGTGCGGGCGGCGATGAGCATGGGGAAGCTGCAGCACAAGCTGGAGCAGGGTCCCGGCAAGAAGGGGCAGGGCGGCCCGTCCAACAACAACAAGTGAGGGAGCGGTGCCTTCTTCCACTACCTCTTCCAGCACCCCTGCCACCTCGTGACTGGTGGCAGCAGGTACGCTCAGGCCGTAGGCACGATAGGATGAGTCGGGCTTTTAATGCTCGCTCACTAGCCTGTCAGACGGTTAGGGCGTTAAACTGGATGGGGGGGGGGGGCGAGACCCGCCTGCTGTAGATTCAGCCCGTGTGCCCGGGCCTCTGCAGCAGGCGGCCCTAGATGGGATCGATGATGCTTGCAGGTCCATTGTCCGCCGGAACGGTGGTTCCGTAGCGGCAATGGCAGGATCTGTAGTGGATGGGGGTGAATATGCTGAAGGAGCCCCTTACGAACCGTTAGTGGCCGCACGCTTGGCCTTGCCTGGTCCGGGGGAAGGTGGCCAAGTGGATGTGCTGAACTTACTACCCCCCTCTTGGGGAGCAATTTTGAATGATGAGAGTAGGATGGTACGGACGCTGAGCCCAGCAGAGCGGATCTTGCAGAAGTCGATGCGGATCTCGCGGGGGTGTAGCATGGAGGAGTTCGCGCGGGTTTGCACGGTGTGTGTGGAGAGGGGGATTTTGGGTGGATTTTTTGAGGAGGAGCCGCCTATGGTGAACGGTACTTTTGGGGTCGGAAAGCCCGACGGCCGTATACGGCTGATTGTGGACAACCGGCGTGGCAACATGCCACTACCAGATCCTATGCCCGCTTTTTTACCACACCTTGGCGTGATTTGCGATTTGCCCACGCGCGCTGGGGAGGATGTTTTTGGGGGCGTATCAGATTTGGATTCGTACTACAACAGACTCCGCCTGCCAGTTTGGATGCGGCGGTACTGTGCGTGGATGCCGGTGTGGTCGGATCTGGTGGGCCTGAGTGGGGCTCGTCGGAAGGTGTGGCCGTGGATGTTGTGCTGGCCAATGGGCAACAAGCTGGCCGTCGCCGTGGCCCAGTGTGTGCATCAGTCTGTGTTGTACCGCTGTGGCCCCAAGCCGCCGTTGGAGGCTAGTCGTGGGCTGAGCATCAACATGTCCGCGCTGATCCTGGTGGCGGAGGCCAACGAGGCGGGGGAGACCGTCCGGCTGAGGCTGGAGGAGGACCCTGCTGCGCCCTTGGCGCCCTCGCCGTGCTTCGAATCTCGGCAGGATCTGGAAGGTATGCATGCTGTGACGATCGATGACCTCCATTTCACCCACTGTGCGTCGGTGGATGGGGTGAATCAGCAGCTAGATCGTGTTCAGGCTGCCTACGCCGCTGTTGGGCTGGTGCAGAAGTCTGACAAGGTGGTACGGGCGACAGCAGAGCAGACTGGTGTGCAGGCGGTGGGGGTCATTCACCAAAGAGATGGTGACGTGGTGCCTGTTCCTGAGCGTGTGGTGGCAGTTATCGCTGCTACTCATAGAATCTTAGATCGCGGGTTTACATACTACCGCGAACTTAGTTCTGTGCTTGGGAAGTGGGTGTGGATGCATCTGCTGTGCCGCCCCATGCTTTCGGTGTGGTCTGAGACGTACCGGCTGCTAGCAGCCATGAATGCCTCCCTGCCTGGGCGCCGCTGGCGCCTCCCTGCGGGGGCCCGCCAGGAGCTTCAGGCGGCGATCGACCTGGCCCCCTTTTTGAGGGCGGCCAGGGCCCGGCCCCTTTCTGACCGGGTCGTCGCAAGTGATGCGAGCGGCTCCGGCGGTGGGGTGGTCTACAGGGACCTGCCTGGGGCCGATTGTGCCCGGCTGGCGACCCGGCGCGAAGCGCGGGGGTGGCGGACGACAGCTTTAACGTCTGGGGAGGACTGGGACCTGGAGCGCATGGAGGAGGGGGACTACAGCCTGCTGGATAGTGGCCACTGGCGTACGGCACTGTCCTACCGGTGGCGGGGGCAGCCTAACCACATCAACGTCAAGGAGGCGATTGCTGCGACACAGGGGGTCGAGTGGTCGTGCCGGACCAAGGCGTGTCGAGGTAAGCGAGTCGTCCGGCTCGTAGACTCCAGTGCTGTGGTGGGGGCGTTTGTCAGAGGGCGGTCGTCTTCCTACCGCCTCAACCAGCTGGTTCGGCGCTACTGCGCTCTGTCACTGGCTGGCGACATGCAGAGCCACTGGGTCTGGGTGGCTACCGACCACAACCCAGCTGACAAGGCCAGTCGGCGTGGCGCTTGGATTCCTGACTTGACCCGGTGTGGTGACGTGCATCCCAACCCTGGGCCTGAGGGGGCGCGACGCCCTCGGGACTTGGCACTTTTGGAGGGCACAGTCAACCCTGTGTCTACCTTGCCAGCGTACCGGCGCGCGGCGGCTGTCTACGTGGCGTGGGCGCCACCTGGCCCTGTCGACCCAGCTGACGCGGAAGCCATTTTCTGTGAGTGGATTTCTGCTGTCTACCATGCCAGAGGCGGGCGGGGGCGTACCTTATGCCAGCATGCCAAGGCCTGTCTGCACCTGTACTACCCCGACATTGTTCGGAATTGGGTACTGGCGGACCGCCTGCTAGCAGGTTGGCAGCGGCTTGTTCCGGCTGTCAGCCCTCCGCCTATGCCCTGGCGCCTTTGCTATTTCACTGCCCTGTTGCTAGTTTCACGTCGACAGGTGCATTTGAGTGCGTTGATTATTATTGCTTTCCAGCAGTATTTACGCATTAGCGAGGCGCTAGGGCTGCGGGTTCGGGATGTGGCTCATCCCGGCCACCCCCTTCTCGAGCCAGGGCCCATGGTCGGTGCCCTTGTGCTGCGCAACCCCAAAACTGCGCAGGGGGCGGCCCAGCACGTCCTCGTCCGGGATCCACTTTCTTTGTGGCTCCTGCGACGTCTGACGGCTGGCCAGCCCCCGGATGCACTCCTCTTTCGGGGCTTAACGTACAGCCATGCAGGCTAGGCAGCAGTGGGAGGCCGTGCAGGCCCGCATGGGCATCCCAGGGATGTTTTCTTTTCACAGCCTCCGGCATGGGGGGGCGACGCACGACGCCATCGCTGGCGAGTCGCCGGAGGCCATCCAGCTGCGCGGCCGGTGGGCTTCGGCCCTCTCGGTCACACGCTACATTGGCCTCCACCGCAGCCTCCTGGGGCGCGACATCCCACCCGCCCTCTGGGCTCAGGCCCTGGGTTTTGACCCAGCGGCTTTCCGGCGCCACTTCGGTGGCGTCGAGTTTTGACGTCCTCCTGTCTTTATCTCTCGTCTTTTAGCTATCAACTGACCTCACCCTTGTGTGGGAGGTCCAGGGGGAAATGGTTTAACTAACCCGAGGGTGAACCTGGGTTGGGACAAAGTACCCCCATAGCTAGGTAGTGAAAGTTTTCTGTTTTGCATGTCCTACGTATGTATTTTCGGCTGTTAGCCATGTAAGGAGATGTGGGTAGAGCAGGGGCACAGCTGCTGTGGGCTGGCCCTGCACATTCGCATAGTGTGCTCACCCTAGCATACAGATGGCCGTTTTGCCATCTGGTAGACATGTCTGTGTTATTCCACCGTATAGAGCTAGCACACATATTGTAATAAATTTGATGTTTTGTGGTGATGCATGCAAAGCAAGGCAAGGCCAGAAATGGATCAGGTTGTAACTGATAGGCTAGTCCGTCCAGGATCAGTAAGTTAGGCTTAACTTACGCAAAGTCTGGTCAGCCGCAAGTGACGGCTGACCAGCGGTATATGTGCCACATTATCCTAATGCCAAGGTGTCTCGTCGTTTCCACACAAGCCATTTGGCATTGTCTGCGTGCACTGAGCTTTCCAGTTCTCTGTATGCTCACATACTCTCACGGCTGAGGCTTGCGCGAAGTTGTACCTCCACCACGTGTTTCGGTACCACGGACTCAGCCGGCAATTCATATCGGACCGTGACAAGTTGTTCACGGCTCGCTTCTGGCAGGAGTTCTTTGAACGACTGGGCACCAAGGTGTCATTGGGGACAGCGTACCACAGCTCGTCCTCTCACCTGGTGGAGCGACTGAACCGCACAGTGCAAGAGACCATGCGGCACTACACTGCATGACGCGGTGGGAGGCAATTGGGATGAGTTTCTGGGCTTGGTGGAATTCTCCTTGAACAACGCCCCCCAGGCGGCCCATGGCTTCACGCCGTTCTTCCTCAACACTGCCAGGACGTTCTGGAGGCTCTAATAGCGTACCCCCGCCTGCATGGCGCTGCTACTGATCCCTGAACGCGTTCGCAACCGATTGCCGGACGCGTTTAGGAGAGTTACCCTACGAGGCGCGCTCTGCACGGGGTGCTGGGAGTGGTCCTAGCTTGCGGGAGGCGTGCCGGGGGATCTGCATGGAAGATGGATGAGGCGGAGGGAGATGACCCCGAAGGCGAGGGTGACAGGCTGCTGGCTGACGACGGGTCGGATGACGACCTGCCACGGGTCCGCCGTGACGATCCTGAGGAGGATGGTGTCCCTTGGGCGGAGCAGGTCGGTACACGGCCGCCCCGCCGCCTCATTGTGTACAACCGTGAGGCGGTGATGGCTCGCACCAGGAGGTTCCCTACTAAGGGGCGTCCTCGGGGTCGACCGAGTGTGGTGGTGGCCCCGCGGGACAGGTCCGGGGAGAGACACGGTGAGAGCCGTCCTGCCCCGCGCCACGAGCGTGGCGGACAATCGGCACGTCATGAAACGCCACGCGAGTCTATCCGACGGCCCGACGAGCATTGCGTGCATTGAAGAGGATCCCCGACGGGAGATGCCGCGTCCGACACGTCACGAGGAGTCGCGTCCGGAGTTGCGCCGTGGCGATTGGTGGGAAGCACGTCGGGACAGGCCGTGTTGGTCTGTACGGCAGTACGGGGTACTCGGTAAAACCCTTGCGTACTGTAAAAATACAGGTATTTTTGCGAGGGGTAAAAAATACGCGAAAAAACACGCAGTACGGCATACGGGGTATTTTTGAAATTGTGCTAAAAAAGTACGGGGTATTATTGAGGCCAAGGCTTAAAGTACGGGGTATTCTAAGGATGTGTGGCCCTGCATCCAACAAATGTTACTATGTACTATGCTCTCTGCTATTCATTAATGAGCATAATGGCAGTGACTTGCCACCTGCCACACTTAGATCGACATTGCAATACATCCTTCAAGTACATTTGTATATTGTGGACACGCAAACTATTGACCATCTAACACCGGTCTCTTTTATTACAATGCATTATTGACAACATAATACATGATTGAATGGTATAATGCACCCAGAGCTCTGGCAGCCTCGATGCAGAGGATGTCATAGCACTATAGATGGCAGCTTCGCTGCACAATGACAACAAGTGCATGCCACGAATCCCTAAGAAATAAAATCAAGGCAATGAACCCAGAATTGACCTTCACTGCTGCGGCAGGTCCATACTTTGCCACTGCCGCGATCATGTTCTTGTACGAGGCGCTGGCGGCGACGTGAAACGGAATGCCATTCTCGTAAAAGAAAGAGGCCTGGGCAAGGCGGACTTCCTGGAGCTGCGCATTGGAAAAGCACTGTGGAATCGTCTTCTGCACTGCCTTGCCAGAGCCACAAGGGCCAGCACCCGGGGCAGCGGCAGGCAGAAGGGCCTTGGCAACGCGGGCACCGAGCACTGCCTTTTGCTCCTTCTTTTCCAACCGGGCTGCCTCAGCCGCCTGAAGCCTCCCGATCAGGCCTTCTACATTCCTAGACTGCTGGCAAAATGTGGCTCCCTTGTTGGGGATGTGGCCCAGATGGCCGACAGCGCGATCCTTGCTAAAGTTGCCAGGCCTGCCGAACTTGTAATCGCACAGCTTGCACGCCTGGCCACCTCTGGCCGACTACCACGTCTTCCCCACTCACGGTCTTTTCCACCTCGTCAATCAGGTGGAGGTATTGACACTCCTCTCCCCTTTTGACGACTGGAACTCTAGGCATGGTCGCCTCTTTTAGGATTGCCTAGCGCACAATACATGAACCGGCGCCCCCGGCACCCTCTATTTGCTTTAATTGCGTCTTCACTCTTCTGCGTCTTTCTGGAAGTGCACCCGTCCCTAAACCTTATGATTCTGCCATGCATGCTCTGTCCCCTCGCAGCTTTTCTCCCGCGAATAAAAAATCCTGTCAAAAAATGTAGAAAGAAAAAAAATGTAGAAAAAAATGTAGAAAGGCACACCGTCACGCGTGTACTAGCAAGTAGCTATGCACTCGCTGCAATTTCAGCAATTTTAGTACCACTGACAGGTCTGGGCCTCTCCCCACCGCGTGACACGTCCACGACCTCCAAAATCGGCTAAGTCCAAAGTGAAAAACAGTGAAAATCGTACGGCGTACGCGGTCGAAAGCGTCAGTACCGTGGAATACGGCGTATTTTCATACCCGAGGTGCCGTACGAACCAACACGGGGGACAGGACTTGTACCACGCTCACGGGGCGCGGGAGAGACGCCGGCACACGTCACGGGAATCTCGTCAGCAAGAAGAGCTGCGGGAGTCACGCCGGCGCGAGACACGACAGGCGCCGTTCCACCCCAGGGACAATCACGGTTCCCTGGACCGTGTCGAGCACACCGGTTCAGCTTCGGACTTGACAGGGGCGGCCGCTGGGCCCGGACAACCCGGCCGAGCCCGGGAACGCGAACGGTCACCCGTTCGAGGTGCCAACGACCGACCGCTGCGTCAGCAGGGCGCGACCCTTATCCCCGCGCCCGCACCAGAGCAGCCTCAACCGGCCCTTGCTCCCCAGGAGTCGGTGGCCGTAAGTTTACTCAGTTGGACAAGGATTCAAGTGAGCAAACTTTCGGCGCGCAACACGCGGCTTGTTCAGGAACTACGGCAAATCGAAAAATGCCTAGGCACTTTTGGATTCGCCTAGGCTTTTTTTTTTCAGGACTAGATCTGAACAAAAAAAAAGCCTAGGCAATTTTTTTCAGGACTAGATCTGAACAAAAAAAAGCCTAGGCTATTTTTTTTCAGATCTCGTCCTGAAAAAAAAAAAGCCTAGGCATTTTTTTTCCAGATCTCGTCCTGAAAAAAAAAAGCCTAGGCATTTTTTTCTGAACAGTCGCAACTACCGTAGTAGCAAGGCATTTAATGCGTGCTCGACTGCTCGGCATTTTGGGTTTAACGGACTGCACTGCACTTCGAATTCAAGCAGGTGAAAGCAACTGTTGAACACGTTTAATTAATGAGCTCGGTGGGTGAGAACAAGCGGAAATGGCTGCTACAATGGGCACCGAAACCATGCAATTATGCGGGGGTGGTTGCGGAAACATGACTGGCTCGGTCCACAAGTGCACATGCGGCAAGTGGATGCATGTTTTTTGTGGCGTCGGCGTGGGAGAAGAAGGTTTTGGACAGAAAATTCTGTGCAAGGAATGCTGCGGCGATACGAAGGAGCCGAAAGTCGCTCCGGATGACCTGGGCAATCAGCTTGATAGCGCGAAAGGAATTGACAAGAGGGCTGCTAATGAATGACAAAGAAGCCCACTCTGATGGGGAAGAAGATGAACAGCGGGATGCTGAGGACAGGGCCCTTCTAGCAGGCGACATGGCCAGTCATTGGAAGTTGACCTTGACGAAGTGGACCATGCCGTTTTAAGTGGGCAAATGAAGGCCATGACAACTAAGCAGCAAGCCGGGACGGCGACCAATGTATTCAAGGGCACCAGAAAGCAGGTACAGGGCGAAGTATTTTTGAAATCATGACAGGTTGCCTGCTGCGGACTTTCGTTTTGCGGTATATAGCGGTCATGCATTCTTTAAGCCATCTTTAGCGGTCATGCATTCTTTAAGCCGCTTGGAGGAGGCGGTAATGGCTGCCGCGTTGGCCGGTGGCTGTGTCACAATGGTGTCCACAGCGTCGACTAGTTGCGTAATGGTGCGAGGCGCTGAGTCCTCCCCATCGGCGGGGGAATGGGAGGCGGCTGACGGTGATTCCGCCATGGTTAGTTTCCGGAAAATACGAACCCTGCCTGTGCTGCGTTTTATGATATTGCGCTAAATCTTGGGCGATGGCGGCCGCAAATTATATCATCGTGTTTGTCATCAAAAGGCGCGTCTACTGCAATTTACCCGACCAAATTTCATGCCCGGATGTACAAGTTATGAGCATTCTCGGCATCCATAGCTCCTCACACCGTAAACCGGGCATGGGCATGGGCATGGGCATGGGCATGGGCATGGGCATGGGCATGGGCATGGGCATGGGCATGGGCATGGGCATGGGCATGGGCATGGGCATGGGCATGGGCATGGGCATGGGCATGGGCATGGGCATGGGCATGGGCATGGGCATGGGCATGGGCATGGGCATGGGCATGGGCATGGGCATGGGCATGGGCATGGGCATGGCTATGGCTGGCATGGGCGGCGGTGGCATGGCCATGGGCGGTGGCATGGGCATGGGGCTGTGCATGGGCATGGCTGGCATGGGCGGCGGTGGGATAGGCATGGGGCTGGGCTGCGGTGGCATGGGCATGGGCGGTGGCATGGGTAGCGCTGGCATGGGCATGGGCGGTGGCATGAGCGGTGGCATCGGTGGCGCTGGCATGGGCGGCGCTTGCATGGGCGGCACTGGCATGGGCATGGGCGGTGGCATGGGTGGTGGCATGGGCATGGGCATCATTGGGCATGGGCATGGGCATGGGTGGTGGCATGGGCATATGGGCATGGGCATGGGCATGGGCATGGGCGGTGGCATGGGCATGGGCATGGGCATGGGCATGGGCATGGGCATGGGCATGGGCATGGGCATGGGCATGGGCATGGGCATGGGCATGAGCATGGGCATGGGCATCGGCATGGGCATGGGCATGGGCATGGGCATGGGCATGGCTGGCATGGGCGGTGGCATGGGCATGGGGCTGGGAATGGGCATGGCTGGCATGGGCGGCGGTGGGATGGGCATGGGGCTGGGCAGCGGTGGCATGGGCGGCGGCATGGGCATGGGCATGGCTGGCATGGGCGGTGGTGGCATGGGCATGGGCGGCGGCATGGGCATGGCTGGCATGGGTGGTGGCATAGGCATGGGCATGGGCATAGGCGGAATGGGAGGCACAGCCGAGCCTAGCTTGAACCTTAATCGCCTTGTTGGGCTTCATCTCATGGGCGTTCTTCGTTAGATTGTGACATTTGTATTGTAACGACTAAAAAGTAACGTAGTGGAGCTGCGGTCTTAATGAACTTTCATGATTTTTAGCGGAACTGACGTCTTAACGATTTATAATTATTATGGTGCATGTCATGACTACAATTTGCATCGTTTTTCTGTGGAAACTACATGTCAAAGCTTCGTGCACAAGTGGCTAGAAACCATACCTGGCTAGGGTGAGGCAGCGTGGGGGGCAGGAGGGGGGGGGCGACACTTAACTTTGGGGAACACTTGAGGGGAGGTACGTGATATTATTCCATTCATTTCACAATAAGTTGGAATACTGGCTGTCAAGTGAGCAAACTCTTGGCCAACTGAGCAAACTCTAGGCCACCAACTCCTCGCCTCCCTGAGACGCCCTCCCCAACTTGAGTCTCGCAATAGGGAAATTTCTAGCTTCGGAGCGCAACTCTCGCGCGGCTCCTATTGTCCCCAACTACCCCTCCTCGGCAGGGGCAGCTGGACAACTGACCTGCCGCCACAAAAAAATAATTTATGAAAAAAAAAGGTCGTTGCTGACAGGAACCTAGTTCGGGACCTTACGAGTCCAGGTCACTTCCCACGCACCATCGCAAGGTGGCAAGCCTGCGATGTGACACTAGAGCTGTTTTAGAAACTTATGAACAGCTCCGCCGAAGCTGGTCAAACCGCCAAAGTAGCGCCCCATCCTTCGCCCATGTAAATAAGACCCGCAGCCGGGGAAAAACGACATGGGGGTAAATTTAAAGTTTCTTTCCGTTGCACGACCAACTATACTATGCTTGGTCGGACAACTTAGCGGTTGTGCCACCATCTGCCTCGGCTACAAGACAGATGCAACCCGCGCTAGAATGTGCAATTTTGCACAGGCGGCCATTGCCGTCATTGGGAAAGAAACAATTGCGGATCATTGCCTGCCTAGCTTGCTTAAGGCATGGCCCGCCGACTGACACAAGCTGACATCATCCTAAATTAAGTAACACCAGCATGCGTCACACGCCGGCCTGAACAGTGCTGAAAACGCCACTACAAACAACGTGGCCACGCACCCCCAGGCTAGTGCGTTAACCGTACAGGTAGTTGTACAAGGTTCCCAAGTCTGACAAACAATAAACTCGCCCATCGACCCCTTGGGCCGGTCCGAATCCACTATACAATAATTAATCACGACTCACTAAAGAAACCAAATCAGCCAAAGATTCGTTAAGCAACCAGCCGACCCTACAGGTCCCCACCTAACCTCAGCTGGTGCAACCAAACACGAATCTTTGCAAGCGAGTCATATAACACCTACAATTAATTTTCTCGGACCACTAATTAATAGCCACCGACCCTTATAAACAACCGGGTCATCCAAGGCAAATTCGGGCGAACAGGAAACCCTTTGTACAGATCGAATTAGTCAGCTCATGTCGCAGACAGCCTTCCACATCCAGGCCAAGGCATAGCGGCCCTCTCTATCTTTCCCGCATGCGTTAATTAAACTATATTCAGAGAAAACGGATGATACTATTGATACTATTGTGATCTGGTTCCCTGATAGTTCTTACTGGGTACCGGAACGTCATTACAGAGTAGAAAAAAAAATATTTCCTTGGTTGACATTACTCCTCCTACACCTGTAGATCCTCCTGTAAGACCTATACCCGAAGTATTAATGTCTAATGATGAGTTGCGATCTAAACTATAAAAGAATATGGATACTTACTATGTATGTTCCTTCAGCTAGAAGTACAGGAAATACCTATCCCTAATAATAGTGTGAATATAGATGTAAATACAGTGGATACAATAGGAGTGGGATTTACTGAGAACGAACTAGTAAGATACAAGGCTGTAATAGACTCCTCAAAAGTTTTTGAAGAAAATACTCCTTCTTACCCTCCTCCTCGTTCTGTTTTACACCGTGTAGTGATCAAAGACGGTGCTGTTCCTACGCATTCTCCGATGTACCGAATGGGCCCTACCGAGTTAAAGGAATTAAAACAGATTTTAGTATCACTATTAGAAGCAGGATTAATAGAGCCTAATAACTCCCCCTACTCAGCTGGTGTTCTTTTAGTGCCTAAGCCAAATGGCAAGTTTTGTTTAGTTACTGATTATAGGAAATTAAATGATATCACCGTGAAGTCTAAATATCCTCTACCTCGTATTGATGATATACTACTATTTAACATTATAAGGTTAAGGGTTCTACATGTTTCACCGTGTTGGATTGTGCAGATGGCTTTTGGCAGTTGCGAATAGCGCCTGAGGATTGTCATAAAACTGCTTTTGCTACCCCTTTTGGCCATTACTAGTTTAGAGTAGCTGCTATGGGATTATGTAATTCCCCTGCTTCCTTTCAGATGCTAATGAATGAAGTTCTTAGGCCTGTTATGGGCGATTCTCACCTTCCCCAGGTGTCCTCTGATCCGTCCTTCTCCTCTGTTTCTTCAGCCGAGCACGATCGTTCCTGTGCCCAGGCTTATTTAGATGATATTCTTATTTACTCTCCAGATTTTGAAACACACCTCCGTTATTTAAAGAAGGTTTAGAGATAATGGCTGAAAATTCTTTGTGGGCTCGCCGCGCTTAAGTGCGCTCTGGTAGGAGTGTACCCTTTTTAGGCCATGTGTTATCAGATGCCGGTGTCGCTACTGACCCGGATAAAACCAAGTCGATTCAGGATTGGCCTACCCCTACGTTAAGAGTGTACGTAGTTTCCTAGGTATTGCCTCATATTATAGGCGCTTTATTCCTCGTTTCGCCACTATAGCGGCACCCATAAATCACCTAATAAAAAAAAATATTCCTTTCCTTTGGAGTGATGAGTGTCAGTCTGCCTTTGTTTGTTTAAAATCCCTCCTCCTCACTCCTCCTGTTCTCATCCTTCCAGATACCACAAAACCCTTCGTGGTAGCCACAGATGCTAGTAAAGTAGCCATAGGTGGTGTTCTCCTTCAGGATCAGGGTCAGGGTTTGCAACCGATAGAGTGCATTTCTAGGACTATGCTCCCTGCGGAGCGCAACTACCCTGTCCACCAGCAAGAATTGTTGGCCGTGGTATATTGTTGTCACGCATGGCAGCATTTCCTGGTGCTCAGTTCGAGGTCTGCCTTCGAGCCTTGTGAGTTAGATCCTTATAGGTTAGTTATACAGACGGACCACCATCCCCTTACCCATCTTCTCTCCCAACCTAACCTTACCCCTCGTCAAGCGCGCTGGATGGAGTTCTTAGCACAATTTTCCCCTTTTAAACTTCAGTATGATAAGGGTGTAGATAATATTGTGTCTGATGCCCTTGTCAGAATTCCAGACTGGTGGCAAGGCTTAAAGATCGAATGTATATTGCTTTACTGATTTAATAATTATTGACTTTGTATCTGCGACCAAACCGGTGCTACGACAAAGGAGCATCCGAGGCTAAATGGAAAGCACTTTGCAAGGGCAAAGGTGGCGGCTCAATATTGGCCGTTGATGCACATCATTCACCACGTGATTCTAGTCTAAGACAGGTACTCTAACATGTATGTCTGTTTTCTTTCCCTGACTTGCAAAGAGACCAGAATTAATAGCTCAACTTTAAGTGTCGCCAGACACTGCAGGTTATTACCCCACAGCGGTACACAGTATGTCTGACGCATAATTCAGTCCCACATTAATGCTGTCCACTGTGGGCCATAACTACACAAATGGTCATATCTTTTCAACCAGTTGTCAGAATGAGAAACTTCCACTTGCAAAGTTGATCAGCTCAACAAGCTTGATCCAACCATGATGTCAAATGTAGCAGAAAGTAGTCATATAAGTTCCGGTATACCCGAAACTAGCAAACTCAATAAAAAGATTGTCAGGCATATTGGGGCATATCCTGACACCCCCCTTGCATACAATGTGCCTGTTCCCCCCTTGCTCAGAGAGACCTATAGCTAGTGAGGGTATAGCCGGGTACACTCCCCTGGCACCCCCCTTACACGGCTATCTGGTGGTCGTTGCTGCTGTTGCTGGAAAATGCTGGAAAATGCTGGGACCGTTGAAAGACATCCGGTGGCCCCCAGGTGTCCCTGGGAGTGCGCCACAGGAGGAAAGAACACAGGTTGACTGGTTGATGCTGGTACTGCAGTACTGGTCACTGCTGGCTGCTGGCATGGAGACCTGTCGCCTGTCACGTCTGGCAGGGCGGGCTACTAGCCGCTAGCGATGCAGGAGGGCCAGGGGACGGGTTGGGGGGGCTGGCTGCTGTCGCCTGCTGCAGTGCAGGTTGAAAAGCTCCAGGGCCCACGTCTGGTGCTAGCTGGGCCCAGCTGGCTGCTACCCCTTGTTCCCGGTCCCGGGGGGAGCTGGATAAGGCGTTTAGAAGCAGAAACCGGGGGGGAGGTCGGGGGCCTCCTGGGAGGGCGCCGGGGTGTCGGTGGTGTAGTGGGCGGCGGGCCCGCCGGTGTTGCCACGAGTGTTGCGCAGGTGGGGATACTTCCACCAGCAGGTCGGCTCCTGGTGGGAGGTGCGACCGCAGTGGGTGCAGCTGGGCCGCTGGGCCCCGCCATTGTAACCGCCACGCCCCCTGCCACGGCCGTTTCCACGGCCACCGCGTCCATGGTGGGAGGTATGATACACCTCCTTGGTGGCCTCCTCGGAATCTTTGTCACCGTGCACGAGGTCCCATGCCTTAAGAAGTGCCGCCTTAGTTTCCTGTAGGGTGATACCGTCCCCGAGGTTTAATTGTGCAAGGGACGGAAGCAAATCCTCGGTCACGCCGGCGAGCAGATTCTCGGCCAGATCCTCGGGTGCCATTTTGGCGCCGGTGGCAATCAGGTCGTTATAAGTTAATTCCCCGTCAGTTATGTATTGCCGCATTGTGACGCCGCGTTCCAGCTTCATTCGATTGAGCTTGCGGCGTAGTGCTCGCCGGTTGCTCATCTGCAGTTTGAGATGCTCATATTCTTCACAGATTCGTTGATATGCCACGCTGCCAGTTTTCGTAGTAACACTGTTTGCGACTTTGAGTGCTGGTCCGATGAGGCAATGACAGAGGGCCGCGAAAAGAATCAGGTCGCGTTCCTCATTGACCTCGGTGCCAAGCAGGACAGGCAGCATCCCGAATGCTGTCACTACGGCCAGAAAAGGAATCTTCGTGTTGTCCCACTTTACTGGGTCGAGGCCATCGAACTGTGTGATATTTTTGCAGGCCTGTAGGATGTTGAGATCTTTCGTCGCTTTCGTAGCTGCTGCTGTCGCCGCTGCGGACATGATTGTCTCGGCAAGGTTAAAATCTGGTCACAACCGAGAAAACCGGAGACGCTCAGTCCGTAATGGTAAAGATTAATATTAATATGCGACGATGGTTGAGAACAGCGAATACGAGATAGAGACGATCGTCCAAATACTCGAGTTCTTGAATTTCGATACAGGGAAACCCTTCAAGGATATGCACGACTGGCATAAAGTGCCGATACAGGGAGTCAATTTGCCCGATAAATGGGACCAGTTGTAGCAATTTAGTTGGCCACCCCCCTCCGATACCATGTCAGAATTCCAGACTGGTGGCAAGGCTTAAAGATCGAATGTATATTGCTTTACTGATTTAATAATTATTGACTTTGTATGTGCGACCAAACCGGTGCTATGACAAAGGAGCATCCGAGGCTAAATGGAAAGCACTTTGCAAGGGCAAAGGTGGCGGCTCAATATTGGCCGTTGATGCACATCATTCACCACGTGATTCTAGTCTAAGACAGGTACTCTAACATGTATGTCTGTTTTCTTTCCCTGACTTGCAAAGAGACCAGAATTAATAGCTCAACTTTAAGTGTCGCCAGACACTGCAGGTTATTACCCCACAGCGGTACACAGTATGTCTGACGCATAAAACAGTCCCACATTAATGCTGTCCACTGTGGGCCATAACTACACAAATGGTCATATCTTTTCAACCAGTTGTCAGAATGAGAAACTTCCACTTGCAAAGTTGATCAGCTCAACAAGCTTGATCCAACCATGATGTCAAATGTAGCAGAAAGTAGTCATATAAGTTCCGGTATACCCGAAACTAGCAAACTCAATAAAAAGATTGTCAGGCATATTGGGGCATATCCTGACAGCCCTCTCCCGCCGTGCGGATTACTACTCCTTTTTCGAGGACTTAGATGTTCTCAACACCACCCTAGTGCCTACCACTCTTGGTGTCTCTCCCTATGGTGATTTGCCTGATGATGAACAATACACCTACCTCTTCCATACTGCTGTCCATATGCCTGACCTCCTTTCTCACGTAGGACTCTCTCTCCCTTGTGAGGCCCTTCCTGTGGTCTCTGTGGGGGGGGAGGGGAAAAATAAAACTTCTATACCGCTTAGCCATATATCGACTAGGGCAGGAAAGTCCTATGATGATATAGTCCCTCTAGGGCCTCCCCTTCTCTTTGGCAAGGCGGTAGGTGACCTCTTTAAGCCTGATATAGATACTTCTGTAGCGACGCCTACCTCTGATCTAGAACGCCTTATTATCAGTAGTATCACCGCCACTGAGCCGGAAGCTTTAGCTGCTATTGCCTCCCACCCCCAACAGTTAGGAAAATATCCCAGTAAGTTCGTAGGTGGATTTCTATACGTGCAGTTAAAAGATTCTCCCCCTCAAAGGCGCCTGTATGTCCCTCCTATCTGTCGCTCTTCCTTGCTTTTTGAATTGCATGATTTAGCTGCTCACCAGGGCGGTAAACGGGTGCGGGATTTAGTAACCCGCTCCTACTACTGGCCCTCCCTCTTAAAGGATGTAGATGAATATGTTAGGACCTGCCAATCCTGTCAGGAAATGAAACCTAGCAACGTAGGGCAGATAGCCGAGCCTAGAACCCTTCCTGATCCCATCATGCCCTGGGATTCCCTCATGATGGATTTTGTAGGACCTTTTAAAAAGAATGATAAGGGTAATGCTCAGATCCTGGTGTTTGTAGATCGCTTTACGCGTATGTGCCATCTGGTGCCTTGCCCCCTTGACCTCACTGCACGCGATTGTGCCCGCCTATACCTCAATAATGTTTATAGATATCATGGTTTGAGTAGACAGTTTATTTCAGATAAGGATAAATGATTTACCTCAGATTTTTGGCAGCAGTTCTTTGCTGCTATCGGTACTAAGGTCACCTTTGGTACTGCCTACCACTCCTCCTCTTCTCATTTAGTAGAACGATTGAATAGAGTAGCAGAAGAAGCTCTGTGACACTATGTGAATGGTTCTGGGAGTGATTGGGAGGATTATCTATCTATGCCTTGTAGAGTTTTCCCTTTTAGAGTTTTCCCTTTATTGCCCTCAGGCCGCCCATGGTTATACACCCTTCTTCCTAGCTAGATACCGGTAGACAACCTCTCACCCCTACCTCTCTTTTAGCCAGTCCTTTAATGGGTTAAGGGACAAGGATGACGTGACAGTCCCGAGATACTGCAGAAGGTGTGCATGCGTTATTAGATAAAATGAAGAAGAGAGCCCACGACAACGCTATTGCAGGGTACCATAGGGCGCAAGCCAAGTACCTTGCTAGGTTGCGTGCCTCACTAGATAGGAGAGCCCCAGAAATAGAAATAGGAGATCTAGTCCTAGTAGAAGGCCCTCGTGTTGGCCGCTTCGCACACAAGTTCGAGGCTGAACTTAAAGTAAAACTCAGGCCCGCCTTTTTAGGACCCTTCCGTGTGTTGTCTAGAGTAGGTAATTTCCTGTATGAAATAGACATTCCTACCTCTTGGCAAACCCATTCGCGCACCTTTCATAGAAGCCAGCTGAAACTTTACCACCAAAGCACGTTCGCTGGTAGAGAGTTAGCCCCTGCCCCTTTAGAACATAACCCTGATACTGGCGAGGAAGAGGATGAGGTAGAGAGTATCGTGGCCCATAGAGATATTAAGGGGACGGGACACCCCCGAATTTTTTGGCGCCAAAAAATTCGCGCCGGAACCGAACCTAAAATTTCACGTGTGAGGCAAAATTCGGGTGAGGGCTGGGGTACGATGGCGGATCAGGGCGTGGATATGCAGCGTGAAATCGAGGCCATGTTGGCCGTTTCAGAGTTCAAAATGTCGAACTGATATGGCGAAATCCTGTTGGAAAGTATTTGCAGTCGGGAAGGTCTTATTGCTCTCGGTTCAGCTGGCCGCAACCACGTACCCCCAACCGCCATCGATGATGCCAATAACATTTTCAGGAACGCTGCTTATCGTTGGTTTTCCGCCATGCTGGGCTGGATAAATGATGGAAGTGCCAAGACCCTTCCGCGCGAGATTCTCACCGCTATCCGCCAACTTTTTCCCGATGAGCAGGGGAACTACGTAGGTTTTATTCCGTCAGAGGACAGATAGAATTTTTTTGGTGCAGTATAGACTATATAGCCCGCAAAAAGAAGAAATGCCGAATCCCGGCAAAGGTGCAGGGGCGCAGCGGTCATGGCGACTTAAGGAGACATCCGCTGCGTGGTTAGGCAGCGATTTTGAGGCAGCAGCAACGCCGCAACGCAGGGGCAGGGGGCGCGCTCGCGGCTCGACGAAAGAGAAAGGGCCCCAGGTCGGCGGCGCGCACAGTCGAATAAAAAGAAAAGCAAGGCATCAATTACAAGCGTCAGCCCAGCAACACCAGCAACTGGATCGACCCCTGGCAGCGAGGGTGGTGCGCTTTTAACGCCGTCGAGCAGTGGGCGCAAAAGAAAGGCACCTGAGTTGTATGGTCCATCGCCCAAGAACTTAGGTGGACTCGCGAGCCCATCACGTAAAGGTACACGCCTCACCTCATACTGTGCCTGCCCCTACTCGTGGCGAGCCATTTGAGATGCCTCGTTTGCTGGTAGATGCCCACAATCTTGAGGCCATTATTGGTGCCATGGCATGCCCCTCTTGCAAGCTGTGCACTGTCAAGATAGGGGAACCAGAGCTGCACGCGGGGTCTGATCGTGGCAGCCCATCTTCTGTAGTGCTATGGTGCACTAATAGCAGCTGCACGGGGGTAGATGGCGGGCCATGGTGGTGTACCAAAGCCATCCTCTCCCCTAATTCTGACCTGAGGCCGGGTGTGGATCGCAATATGCTCAGCAGCCTCATGGCAGTTGCTGGGGTGTTAATTGTTTGGTATCAGCCAGCCCACGCTTGTGCGTCTAGCCACTCTCCTAGGGCTGAGGTGCACCACTGGGCATCGCACGTGGCGTAAGGATGTCGCAGCTGCCACGTCTATTGTCAAGGAGCACCTGCACGATCAGCTAATGGAGAATAGGGAGACGGTGCGGGCATGGGAGCAGGAGCCAAGCGCTTTGGCGTAGATGGGGAGGGGAGGCAGGGCTGCCGCCTGACGCTTGATGGGTCATGGCCCAACCGGGGTTTTGCATCCCCCTTTGGCCAGCAGTCGGTAATTCACGATGGCACTGGGCTGTGCGTGGGGCACCATGTCTCTGGCAAGTGGTGTCAGGTCTGCGAGGTGGCTAGCAAGGCAGGCAAGGAGCCCGGGCCCCATGTGTGCTATCTCAACCACCACACAGGCAGCAGTAGAAGCATGGAAGGGGAGGGGGCTGTCTTCTTGCTGCATGCGTGACCTGGCATCCACGGTCGCGGGCATCAGCACGGGGCAGGTGACCAGTGCACAGGGAGGAGGGGGCAGCAGGGGAGGAGGGGGCAGCAGGGGAGGAGGGGGCAGGAGGGGAGAAGGAGGTGCTGCCAAAGCCAATGGCCCAACGCTTGTACGCTGCTGAGGTGGTTAGCGATGGTGACACCACCTGGTTTGCACGGGTCAAAGAGGACGAGTTCCTCGCAGAGGCAGGCCTCATCCCCGAGAAGAAGGAAGACATCAATCACTTGGGGGGGTGTTTGTACAATGCACTGACCAAGCTCAAGAAGGAGCACCTGGGCAAGCTCAGGGGGGTGCTAGATGACCCCACAGTGAACTCCATGTGTTATTCCTTCCGCACGTGCATCCATGCCAACGGGCACATGGGGGCAGTCCACCTCAAGGGGGCACTAGGCAACGCACTGCTGCACTACTTTAACAAGCACGACGAGTGTGAGCAGTGGCCTAACTATGTGCGGCAAGCGGATCCAAGCCAGCCGCATGTTGAGCAGCAGTGGTGTGGCTCTGGGGTGGGGGACACAACGCCCGGGTGGGGTGGGACCACGTGGCTGCCCGTCGCTGCAAGCACGCCGCAGGGGGTGACAGTGGATGTGCTGGGGCTGGTCAAGGCTGTCTGGGCCAAGTACACCACGATGGACATTCTGGAGGCCTGCACCAGTTAGCATTTTGGGCAACCAATATGCTAAGTGGATGCAGTTTGGAAAGTCTACCTTTCCAACGCCGTGCTGACCGCCTGAAACAGACAAGGGACGAGAAAGATATGAGGTCCCGAAGTCCTAGCCGTCCGTGGCTGACTAGGGTGCAGTCCTCTGGTATAGTGGACAGGACACGTGGCAGGCCGTGCCTGCACAGGCTTATAGCCTGACTATCACGTGACTGTGGTGCACGTAGACCAGGAGGAGCAGCAGCCTGTGACTGGTGGGGTACTGGAGCTGGCACAGGACTGCAAGGATACTAGACCTTGCAGGCTTGTGACAGGTCCTGTACTTCCTAGGTTGCAGAGTCTAGGCAAATCCAGTTCGTCCTGGCTCTGCACGGATGCCAGTGGACGTTGAGGATTTGCTTGCACGCCTGCACGTGCCTCGTCACGCCGATGGGAACGAGGAACAACGCAAAGAATATAGCTTGGTCATGGGGGATGACCAGCTATCTTGGCAAGCACGAACCGAGGCTCCCACATTGGACGTGGAACCGCTCACCGTGGTCGTGGCTTGGTGCACGGGTTAAAAGGTTGCTGTCCTGCAACTTTGGCTCATCCCGTCTGTGCGTGAAAGACCAGGAGCTCACGCTCTGGCTTTGGTTGTTAACTGCACCCACAGATAACGATGCCAGCAGCAACAGGAATGAGTTCCTGCACTCCCAGCAGATCAGGGCTGTCCCCGGTGGGAAGGGCGGGTTTGGGGCAGGGCTGTACCCAGGTGCATGCGCGGTGGGCATACTGCACGTGCAGCACGGTGAACAGTGGTGGCTAGAGGATGCAGAGGAACTGGGTGTGACAGTGACCGCCGCTGTCGAGGCGCAGCTGGGGATTATCATCACCAAGAGGGAGTGGCAGCAGCAGCTCAAGGGGCAGCATGACTGGAAGCGGCGCAAGATGAAAAGGAAGTTAGAGAAGAAGAAAAGGCACTGGAAGGAGGGCAAGCAGGACCGCTGCACATACAGCAAGGGGGTGCACTATGAGGAGGGGGGGGCAGGGGATGATCGAGGATGGGGATGACATGGATGTTGATGCTAGACTGTGCATGTTCAGCGGTGGCCCCACACACACAACTCACAACCCCTTCCTCATCTGTGGTGGCACTGATTGTGTGCAGGGGGCCCACATGCTGTGCACCGGTCTCACCCTCGAAACTGTGCCAAAGGGGGAGTGGTACTGCCAAGACTGCGACCCTGGGGAGGCCTATAGTGATGATGAATGAGCTTTTTGCTAGTGTCTGGCGCTGCCACGTGGCAATCTAGGAATATCCATCAAATAAGGCTGCACTTGTCAGAATGACCTGAAAATTTGGGGCTGCATGTCCCCCCCTCTCTAGTATTTGAAAATATAAGATATGTATGGTATGATTCCATGTGTTTATGATTTGTTTTATTATTTTTTGTTTAAAAAAGGACCCTTTTGCGGGAAAATCCATCAATGTGTCTAAACATCATAATTTTGTGCTCAAAAATTAGGCAGACTTTCTCAAAAGTGGGGGAACTATATGGAAATATATGATTTGGTCCAAATATGTTTGCCCATTGTCCTAGGGAAAATATGCCAAAAGAAGCGTCTTTTTATATTTTTAGCGCGTAACCGGCATCTGGTGGGGGCTAGTACCCCCCCCAAGTGGTTGGAAATTTTTTTAAAATCATATTTATGGTTCCCAACCATCATTGGATTTTTAGCACATGCATAGGTATGGTTTCCAGAAAAGTGCCCTTTAGGGGTGTCCCCTCTGGGTCGCGGTACTCAGCGCCAATACAAGGTCAAATGGATGTACGCCCGTAGTGAAGTAGATAAGGTGTGGTATACTGAGAGTGAACTAGATAGGTGTAGTCGCCTTCTGCAGGAGTACAAAACCCTGCATAAACTCTAGTTGTAGACCTTCTCCTTTCTTATATTATGATTGCTGTCGACGGGTGGTTGGTTGTTCCCCCCCCTCCGCAGCCGTCATGGCCACGCCTACCCCTTCGGAGGATCCCCGGCCTGCCCCTACGGCTCCCGTTCCGGATCCCCAGCTTTTCTGCGAAGTGCTCCCCGGCCGATGGGTCGCACGGAGTTGTTATCCAAGCGGCCACGTGCATTCGGCTCTTCCGGCCGACCGGGCCTCCTTAGTTAGGTCTGCGCTGCTTGGGGTGCCATGGTACGCCTCTGACCCACTGGGGCAGCACCTTGTGATTCACAGCTTTGATTATGCGGGGCATTGCCTCCTGGGTTGTGGCTCCCGGTGTCCAGCCTTGGAGCAGGTAGCGGCGGTCTTGCAGGGTCCGCGAATCTTTTCCTACCTCTCTACTCCTGATGGTCGTGCTCGCCTCCGGGAGATTTTCTTCTGGCTCCCTACCGTTGGGGATGCCGAGTTAGACGACGCGCCTTGTGACCTTCTCAGGGCCGTGGAATTCATGGGGATAGCGGACCAGTCAGCGGGAGTGTTCCCCCAGGGTTACCAGCCTTCCCAGGATGTGCCGGCGGAGGTTCAGTACACCCCCGAGTATTCGGCTTCGGCGGCCGCCTCCTCCTCCTCCGTTTCGGCGCCTAATCCCCTGTTCCTTCGTCGCCAGCGTCGACTAGACGCGTGTCGACAGAGCCGTCTCCTACCCCTCCGGGTGCGGACCCAGCGACTGCCAACCTGGCGGTTACAGTGTCCGCCATGCAGGCACAGATTCAGTCATTAGTCTCTGCATTCGGGACGTTCATGGCGGCTCAGTCGTCCTCTGGCGTGGGTCCCTCTGCCGTCGCGCCTAATGTGGCGCCTGCCGCTGCTGTTGCTCCTACGCCTACCGCTACCTCGGCGACTGCGGTCGCCCTGCCTGCGCCTCAGCGCGAGTCCTCTGTCGCGGCGTTTTTGCCCGCTGCTGCTGCTCCCGGGCCTTCCCAGGCTCCCTCGCAACCATCGCGGGGTTTCTTTGGCGACCCTAGTGGGCTGCCTAGGCTCTGGGAGTGTGGCCCCCCTCAGAGGATTCCGGTGCCGGACTGGAGCCTTCTTGATGGCAGCCAGTTCTATGACAAGGCGCATCCCCCTACGGGTCCTGTGTTTAACATGTGGCCTGAGGGTGTGCCCCCGTCGGAGGCCACGTCGTCCTCCTCGGTCGCAGGTCCGTCGTGGTCTCCAGTGGTTCCGGCCCCCTCTGCGCCCGCGCCTGTTCCTACCCCTGTTCCGGCCCCTGCCCCTTCGGGCACTCGCACGCTGGCTACGGTCGTCAGGACCAGCGGCGCTGATCAGCGCGCCCTTCGCGCTGCCGACTCTCTCAGGGAGTTGGCCCAAGGTGATCGGGATCGCGCTCCTTCCGTTGTACATCAGACTCCTGAGTCGCGGGATTCGGCAGTTCCCGGGTATGGTATGTCGGTGAATGCGTGTCGCCAGTGTGACCTCCCGCGCGCTGCCCAGGAGCTTTCCCTCTCCCCTATGTCCTACGGGTTTTCGCAAGTGTGCAGGTCGCCGCGGGACCGCAATCTCCCCATTGACACGGACCGGCCCCCCTTTGACATGGTGATTGTGGCTGACCCAGTGTTTCAGGGTGAGATTTTAGTGCGCCGCGTCCTCTACCGCTGGGCTAGGCGTCATAACGACTTGGACACCTACGGCGGCTACCAGTGGGCTTATCCTCCGCCTCTGGGCATCATGGCTTCGGATGCCCTCACGGTAGAGTATCCTGTCGCGCCCGGTGCGACGTATGCTGCGGTGCACCTACAGCCCGCCCTAGAGTGGGATGCCCGCCGTCCAGTGCCCCTTCCTGGACAGGGTTTGGACGCCCGCGGCCACCCTCCTCCGAGGGCTAGTGAGTACTTGGAGACCTTCGGGTCGCGTCAGTGTGCACGCCGATGGCGGGCTCGCGAGATCCGTCACATCCGTTTGTGGCCGGCCAACGTTGAGCCGCTGTTGGACCTGTTCTTTCCTACGGGTCTGCGTAACCGGATTCGGTATCACCGCCTAGCTGCTCCTTCGGGCCGTCTGCTTGGTGGCTGTTGAGCCTTTCCTTCGGCTTTTCGCCTGCGGTTTTCTGGACTGGGCTAGGGGCCAGGTGGTCCTCACCCAGCACCGGTACTATTGGGCCTTCCTGGGCCTCTTTCCTCACGGCGTTTGGGCCGATGTACGTGTTCCTCAAGGTAGACAGGCATGACAATGCTGATGATGTGGCTCACTACCATGCATATCTGGATGTTCTGATGGCCACTCGTGGTACCTTCCACACTGATGGCAACTCGATAGTGGGCCTTAGGCCCGACCTGAGGGTGTTGTCCCTCGGGTATATAGAGTCGCCCTCATGGCCTGGCCAGTTGGTTGGTCGTTCTTGGTCCTTGGTGTTAACATTGTTTACTCTGTGTGTCCTGCCCAGTGCCGTCCCTCCCGGCAAGGCCTCCGTGCCAGGCAGTTAGGGGAACCTCACACCAGGCTTGGTGCTGGCGAACCCTACACCACTCGGGGTGGAACCGAGTTTACATGTTTGTGCTTTGTACCTTGGATGGTCTGTCGATTGTGCTGGACTTGTGTTGGGTGCGTTAGGTTATTCCTACTCCTTTGGTTTCCTCCCTGTGCGTAGGGAGAGGGCTCCCTACCTTTGTGGGGGGGGAGGTACGTCGCGTAACAATCTGTCACAGTTACGGACGTAAATTAGGTCCTTTGCCTCTGTCGTTCCTAGGTTTACGTGTAGCTTGTACCGGTGGACACTGTTGTCCCGGTACCGTGGTGCATTGGATGCATTTGGCGTCGCGCCGCGTACTTTAGTAGTGGTCCTTATCCTTCGGTTAGAATGTAGTGGACCAACGTGCATCTGTGCATTTGTAGGCGAGGGCCATGTCGGCCCGAGCATGCTGGACCGTTTGTGATCATTTATGCACGTTCTACCCCTCGTGTTGGCACTCGGCGTGTGTTAATGAATTGACACATATAGCTAGGGTCATGGCAGTGTAGTAGTGTTTCCTTCGTTACCCTGGAGTAAACGGGTTTTGGTTGAATGGCCTATGGCATATTATAGTCGTACTTATGTTAATGCATTGAGATCCAGCTCGTCACGTTCGTCTTTCGCACAGGGATTAAGTAGAGGTGGCCTCACTAATTTAGGTAGTATTAGACGTGGATTAGGTAGAGGGGGAGGTAGAGGGCAGAGTCGTAACAAAAACCCGTTTACTCCAAGATAACAAAGGTAACACCTAAACTGCCATGACCCTAGCTAGATGTGTTACAATTCATAACACACGCCGAGTGCCAACATGAGGGGTAGGACGTGCATAAATGATCACCAACGGTCCAGCATGCTCGGGCCGACATGGCCCTGGCCTACAGATGCACAGATGCACGCTGGTCCGCTACATTCTACGCGAAGGATAAGGACCACTACTAAAGTACGCGGCGCGGCGCCAAATGCACCCAGTGCACCACGGTACCGGGACACATAATCAACATTGTCCACTGGTACAAGCTACACGTAAACCTAGGAACGACTGAGGCAGAGAGCCTAATTTACGTCCGTAACTGTAACAGGTTGTTACGCGACTTAACCCATAGTCCGGAAACAGTTCGATATATCGAACTGTTTTACCCCCGGTGGCGCGGCGCTCAATTCCAGGAGCGCCGCGCCACCCGTGACGGAGGGAAGTTGTCCGGTGGGTCTGGGAACACTTAGGGACGAAGGTGATGCATAGGTTTGGGGGTAATATTCGCCATAGCCTGGTAATTACAACGTGTATTGAGAAAGTATCACGTGACTTTGGCGGGAAATTTTCACTCGCGCGCGCGTAACTAGATATGGCTGCCAGCGTGCCGTTGTCATGGAAATTTGCGTCTCGCGGCTTGTAACGGTTCAGAATGTTGCTCAGAATGATGATGCGTGATTTTCGTAGGTCAGGGGTGGCCAGATGTATAGCATTGGGAAAATACAGGTAGGGAATTACTGATTTCTTGGTCGCCAGTACCAGATGAGTAATGGCACGTCATATTTCGATTTTCTTCTTATGGCCGGGCAGGCTTTGCCAGCCCGAGCACCCAGTTTTGGTACTGGACATCCGCAGCAGCGTCCCTGTGAATTCGGATGCGTTTATAGGTCATCTTTGCACAGAACATCAACCTGGTAATCATGGTGGATGCATTCATTATCAGGCTATGGCGGCCTATGCCTGGAAAGCATTAGCCCGTGTGAGATATGAGGGTCCCGGCCAGCAGAACCCGGAAAGGTCGTGATCGAGCCAGGCAGTGTGAGCCAGTACGGCAATACGGCAATACGGCAAAACCTCGGCGTATTGCGTATTTCGTATAATACGTGTATTATACGCGTATAATACGGCGTACTACTAGCAAAATTTCTAGCTAGTACGGCAATACGCCGAACCTCGGCGTATTGCGTAGTTCGTATAATACGGCGTATAATACGGCGTACTAGCTCACACTGGAGCCAGGTACGCGGCAACGTGTTTGCATGTCGTTTGCACGGGAATCTGTCGTTTATGCATCCTTGTTTCACGAGTGTATCAGTGCCTCTTGCAGCAGGTTTCCATGCCTGCTGTATGAGTGCTATTAGCCCCAAATCTGCTCAGTTTGTGGTGTTTCTTTGGAGGATGCCATTCCGTTGGTGCTGGTTTAGCAACTTCTTTGTTTTCCAGCACTTTCGACAGTCCTATGTGGCTGTATACAATGCATAAGTGTGTGGCAATTCATGGATAGCTGCATACGCGCGCGTAACCCACACACGTAAGTGAGCGGATTATATAGGTCAGTTGGGCTATCCGTGCGGTCTGACCCAAGGAAAGCATGGTGGCACTATCTATTGACATTGTCCAACCCCAGAATAATTTTTTAGAACCCTCCCTGCAGGGGTAAACTACTAAGGGGATTTCCCTTGCCTGAAAATGATCGTCTTTTGGCCAACTTTGACATTAAATATCTTGCAAACCACTTTATAAAATCATGATATTATTGCATATTGTGAAAGCCCTTGAAGTGTAGATATTCCTAGCACCTTGGTTGGGGGTATTTGGAGTTGTGGTCTATGAGTTATGATTTTTTTTTTATTTTCAGGGGTCAAAAAATGCCAAAAACCCATTCCCGGACTATTATGGGTTGACAGCTGCGAAGCCCTCCCGTCACCGCTGCAGTAGGCTAACCGCCAAAAGTCTGCCACGTGGCTTGTAAAGAGCCTACTTGCTCAAGCGCACTCCAAACCGCCCCGACAGACCAAATTTGGCAAAGGTGTACGCTCCACGATTTTTCACTTTGGCTGGCGACGGACGGCGTTGGACGGCAAAAAAGTGTGCGCGCTCGAGTAGGAAAATGGGGGGGTATGTCCCCCCTCCTCTTGGGTGATAGGCTTATAGCAAGGTTGCGGAGCTGCCAGTCTGCCACTTTGCTCTAGAGTTGATCACCTCATTTCAGATCCGGCTAAGCATGAGTTCATCTTGTCGTAGCCTTGCGCTTGCTATGTTCTCTGTTCCGGGTTCCCTGTTCCCTGCCGAGCTCGGCCTATGCCTAGTAACTGAATTACCCGAACTAACTAGCTATGTTGAGTACTTGCAGCATTCGAATGTCAACATGGCCGATTTTGCTTCCTAGACAAACTGAAACTGTAATGTCACAATCATGAGAGTTAGGCCGGGTCCACACGGGCAAAACTCATGGGCAAACTGGCCGGGTTGGGAAGGCCTCGCCAGGCGAAATTTTTCCCGCAGGAATGCGAAAATCCCGGGCGGGAAACAGAGGTTTTGACGGTTACTTCCGGCACTTCGCCCCCTGGCCTCTCTGATACTATCTGTCATAACCGCGCGCCGACCCGTGCCGAGAGGTTTTCCCCGGCCAGTTTTCCCTGTGAGTTTTGCCCGTGTGGACCCGGCCTTAGATAGATTCGTCTCACTTAGCCGGCTATTAGCGGCGGGATTTTGAGTATATCACGGGGTCGGAGGTATGTTCTTAATTAATTAATTAATTAATTAATTAATAGCGGGTCCCCTACTATTCCGGAGTCCTGAAGTCCGGCAAAAAATGGCCGCCTCCGCAGCCAAAAGTAGCCTGACGCCTACACTTTGGCTCAATGCCGCGTTAACACGTCCCCTGTAGAAACTCAGTCCTAAAAATAGGACTGAGTATACCATCTTTGAGATCATGTGGCGGTAAGGGTAGGGGGGTACCCCATATTCTGATCAGGCACTCCGCAAAGGTGAAAACCATTTGCGTTCAGTACCCCATATGTTTGATATGCATCATAGCACTCAATATCATGCTAATGCTTGGGCATGTGCTTAAAAAATCATATGTTGACCAAATCATGTAAAATTATACATGACTCTCAACCCTTACCCGCGATTTTGGAATTTTCTGAGGAAGCACGAGTGTGTAAAATCCAATAAAATCCATATTCACTATTAAAAATCATAGGCATGTAGATATTAGAGTTCTTGAACTGTGGCAAAAAACTGGACTCAATTCGGCCACTGGCACTGCCTGAAACATGCAAAACACTGCCAGTCCTAGAAATAGGACTGGGCCTTGGTAACAAAATGCTAGCATGGGAGTGCGGTCGTACTACACACCACCGTGGCCACCAACCATGCCAATCAACTCATTTCCCTTCCAGCATAATAGGACAACATGCTTGCATCATCATATTGCAGTTATATTATACCTTATAATGTGTGAGAGCCTATGCAAGCACGTAGGGAATGGGTTTGGATACCTACCCACGAAAGGTTTTTTTGTGTGTGTTAACCACCCATGTATTGGGCAGGTTAAGCATACTTCAAGTGTCTCTAACAAGAATGGACATGGATAAAACTGTTTTGCCTTGCCATGGCATGGCCAACATACTTGCTGGCACATGATGACAGTGGTTTACCACCAAGATCTTTCACTCACCCATATAAGCTTGAAAGCACCCTTGACGAGGCCCATGGCCACACAATTATGCAGTATGAACGTAGCAAAAGAACAACTAACATCTATGAAGGTGTTTAAACCCATACAGCGCCTAAAAACCTGCACAACTACACCAGGGCAAGGCAAATGCCTGGCAACATCATCTAAAAAGGGGGTTTTGGAGAGGGGCAGGCAACGGTCAAGAAAGAGCATCAAGACTCGAAACCGGCAACACCTCGCAAGCTTAAACTCATGTAAGAACATCAAGAAATGATGAGACAACGATATTCCGGCTTTACCTTGCATGGCTGGCGTTACCTTGGCCCAGGCGGTGCCCGCAAAAGTGGCACTTTGAGGCACACACACCATGACGTGACAGAGTGGTCGAAATCATCAAATCTATACTGCCACTAAGTCAATTCTATGACAATGCATGATAAAAGGTAGAACGATACCTATAAATCCTTCGAATTTCGCCGGAAAGCAGTTGTAGTAATCAATTCCGTCGGCCTGCCTGATCGCAGCTTTTTCCAGCAAGAACGGTGCCGACACCTAGTAAATCGCATCCCCGCGAGCTGAAAATTGACTTGTATCATCTCTAGGATATATAAAAACTATTTCCTGAGTTTGGCCAGCTATATCGTCGGAAAACGTAAACTGCATGCATGGGCGCAAGCCGCCATGGCTAGGTCGTGCATTTCCGGAACTCACGTTTCACGTGGAAAAGTACCCTTACCACCTGTTCTTTGACCGTACATTTAGCCGCTCATACCAAATCCAAAAAAATCGCAAAAATATGTCCAAGAAAGATCTTTTCACGTAGTATTTGAATAAATTTTGAGGGAATTTTTTTGACAAACCTTCCGATCGGGGCAAATTTTCTACGAAACCCCAAATCTCAGTCCTAAATTTAGGACTGAGTTGAACTCAGTCCTAAAAATAGGTGTGGCTACAGACGACGTGTTAAGTTACGATGGCACCCAGGCTTAAGTTACGGTCGCCGCCCACACTTCGGCGTCGTAACTTAACGCGGGAACATAAGAATCGTAACTTAAGAATCGTAACTTAACGCGGGAATGACTGTAATTAGGTGGCATAGGTGCCACAGGTCGTGTTCGATTCCCGCCAAGCAATTCTGTCCTTGCAGTTATTACCTAGCGCAGCTAGGTGAGCTAGCAGGTCAGCGCCTCCGCGGATACACAGTGAGGGATTGTACACAGTGAGGGATACGCAGTTATGCCACAGGCTGCCGCGCGCTGCATACGGCATACCTAATCGCCATTCGGTAATGCCTCCCCCCGGAACCGGCACTTCTCAGTTCTCTTTACATAACCCCTGCATAGTATGTCATATGCTTACTACCATGGCTACACGTAAGAGCGAGTTGTAGACCCCTTCTGAGTGAGACAATCACAACCAACAACCAACGACCGACAGGCGCGGCCGCGGTTGGTATGTTTACTCGTCCGTGTCCTACCGTACACCGCCTCCTACGTTTATCCGCGGTGTAGAAGCTTTTGGACAATCACAAGTTGCTGCTTTTAGGTCAAAATGCATCCAGAGCATATAGCTGCGTAAGCCTCTCTGTCTGCCCATGACCGGCGTGGGAAACATCTGACTGACAGACAGAGCTGCGTAAGAGTAGCACACTGTTAAAGCGCTTCAGATTGGAAAAAGCTTTTCAGGAGCATGGCTTCTTTTCGAGTATTTGCGTCGGCTATGTTTACTCTAGTTTTGATTGTAACCACGTCTAAGACTTGCTCTTGCCTGCATGTACGTTCAATCTCAGCAAATGATGCCGAGGGGGAATTGAAATTCACTTGTGCAGAAATTGCTAAGTCCTGGAAAGATTTCTCCAGCATGCTTACCGCCTCGGAGACCAGGCAGGAGTTTATGAAGCGGCGGCACGAACGAAATCGGATTTTCCAGCATACAGGCTGCAACCCTTACCAGCTTGTGGATGGGCTTTCTTGGCTGCGCTCAACCTCTGCTGAGTGGCTTCCCGCAAAGATGGAAACCGTGTACCGAGATTTGAAAAACAGAATGATCAGCGATCAGGCACCTGCCCAAGCACGGGCGGGATTAGGCTGCAGATGTTCCGTGCTGCTGAAGAAGCAAGAATTGACGGTTGACTTGTTGAAAGCCATGCTGTACACAATGGCCCACGACGAGGCGGACCTGCAGGAGGCGGTTACCGCCTCTGCACCTCTTGCCGAGGTGGTAGGAAACGGCAGTGTTGTTTTGGTCGGTAATTCAGCCTCCATCGCCAAAAACGGTCCTGGGACGGGGGCCATGATAGACAGTTATGGCACCGTAGTTAGGTTTAACACAGAATGGATAGAAAGCAAAGTTGCCTTGGCAGGCAGCAAGCGAGATGTGTGGGCACAAGGTGACTACAAGGGTGCATGTGGCTGTGCCAGCTTGGCATGTTGCAATGAGGAAAAAATCCGTGCAATATGGAAACGGCTGGGCACTTCTTGCAAGCTATTTATGGGGCAGCCGCCTCCAGGATATGATCCAGCTGTACATGGTAACATTCGGTTTGTCAGGAACTTTAAACTTGCCCCTGCCCCTATCACGTACTGGTTGTATTTACAAAGTCGGTTTCATCCTGAGCTGAAGACATCGTTCCCGACAAACCGGCCAGTTCGTACTGGTTTCAAGGCCGCCTTTATGCTGTTGATACATGGGGTGACACCTACGCTGGCAGGGTTTGACGTGGGTGCCGGTAACCTGCACACCAATTTCTTCGAAGCTGTCAAAGTGGGTGATGACACAGCGTTTCGGCGGAAAAACCTCGGGCCAGCCAAGTATCACATCACAGAGCCAGCCATTTTCTCCGAGTTGCTCAGTGTGGGTATGATCCGAACCCTGGTGGACACGTCCTCATAACCTCGTTGGATATTAGACCAACAACCTAGTTTGTCATGAAGCAGCTCACAGAGGGCCGGGTCTGCCTCAGTGCAGTGTGCATCCTTGAACTTGGGTCCCAGGCTTGGGTCCCATGCATGTATTTTCTGCCTTGCCTTGTGGATTCTTTTCAGCGTATATGACCTGCGTCTTTTGTTTATTACAGGTTACAACCAGGCAGCCATGCTCCCTCAAGTTCTTTGTTTGTTTTTTAAAAAGCATATTTAAATTGTAGTTTCTGGCTTCCTGTGGCTTGTTCCACCCAATGTTGAGAATCTGGCTCCATTTCTCAAATTCACGATTTCTCAGAGGCGGGGGCTGAGATAAGATGCTAGTTAGGAGCTGAGTTAGGTAGGTTGAAATAAAATAAGAGGCATGCCTCTATCAAGGTATATTACTCACAATTTCTCAGAGGTGGGCGCTGAGATGAAGGGGACACGACACCCCTAAAGTGCACTTTTCTGAAAACCATACCTACGCATGGGCTGTACTTGCTCGCGCTCGCGTCCCCACTCCCCTGATTACCGTCATCCGCACGCTGTATGAGGGGTCGACCACTTCGGTGCGCACTCAACACGGCATTACCCCGCCATGCCCACTGCAGACCGGCGTCTTGGCCGGGTTGCGTCCTGTCGCCGTACCTGTTTGTTATTGTAGTGGATTATGTTATGCGCCAGGCACGTGCTCGCTTTGCTAGCATTGCAGGCCGTGACCCTGGCCTAGCGATCACGAACGAGCTTGGAGAAGGGGGGCCGACTAACAAGCAGAATTTACTAGCTGACCTCATTTATGCGGTGCCCACACCCCCGTAAATTAGAGGGTCCTATGCCAGGCCCCCCAAAACCATAATATGGAATAACATGCAAAGCTGGCCTTGGGGCACCCAAACTATGATTTTGCCATGTAAATGGGATGTGTGGGGGTCCATCCCACCCACTGAGGGGGGGTATATACCCCTTTTAGTGACCGGTATTACGCAAAAACGGACAAAAGACGCTACTCTAGGGGCATATCCCCTAGGACAATGGGGGCACAATTACTCATGTTTCAATATATTCCCATATAAAATCCTATATGGTGAGGTTGCCTACCTAATTGGAGCCCCGGAATGATGAGTATTATTGAAGTTATAAAATTCCCCCTAAAAACCGTACTTTTTAAGGCTGAAAAAAAAATCAAATCAAAAACACACATTTAGAGCCTGGGGAGATATACACAAATACTACACATATCGACAATTAATGCCACAAAATCTGAGCTCATTCTGAGTACAAACGTAGAAGTTATAGCGTTTGGCAGTTTGCCACCTGTGCTGACGCTAAGGAAGGCAATTAATTAATTAATGAGCATAAGTCCTCAGTACAGTCGAGTGGGATGGGATCAGATGGGATGGATGGAGCTAGCTATCTAAGACCTCAGAGAGGTAGACACATCAGATAGACTAGCTGGCACCAAGCCCGCCCAGCCTGGGCATTCTGTCCTCACCTGGCGTGCCCCAGGCCGCGCGCGGCAGAGCCGCCACCCGTGGACTTTTCGTGATAGACTCGGCATGGACATGTGCTACACTAGACGTGACGGGCTCACACTGGGGCAGCCTCCTGGTTTGTCTGTACTATCGAGGCAGATCAGCAGATGGTACGCAAGGATAGATGGCAAGTAGTGATGAAGGAGACCACCCCCAAGTCTGTGGGGGCTCCGCGTGTGACCGCATATGGCATTCATAGCGATTCGGGCCGTGGTGCCCACAACCCTGTAACTAGGACCTAGATTAATTAATTAATTAATAGACACGTGACTGCGTCACGTGAGCATAAGTCCTCAGTGGGAGGGGAACATGGGATGGAATGGATGGTGTATACTATCTAGCTGGCAGCATCCTGGTATGCAGCATAAGAGGATTGATGGCAATGTCACCAAAGAACATGGGAGTCCTCAGGTTCAGCCTATCTTCCACAGAACGTAGCCATGCAGATGTCACAATGGCAGATGAAGTCCTTGGAATCCTCTCCACCAGCAGTATAGTCTTGATCTCTTGGATGGCTCTCTCCACCACCCCTTGCTGGCCGTGGCTCTCCCTGGGTGTAATCAGCAACTCTGGAAACTCTGGCAGGTTCTCACAGCACTCAAACTGAATGTCACACTGCAGCAACTCCAACCCAGGGTACCTGCTCCTTGTCAACTTAAGAGCAGCAATCAATGTAGGCTTCTCCATGTCAGGCAGGATCTCTAGGGTCTTGTACTTGGTATATCTGTCCACTGCCACCAGCAGCTTCAACCCCCTGATTCTCTGAATATCCACCTGCACATGGCCTGCATGCAAAATAGGAGAACTGGCATGAGACTGCTTGGGCTTTCTAGCAACTAGCCTGCACCTGCAAGCTTGAGCAACCTGTTGGCAAATGGAGTACAACTCACTTCCTCCCAGCCGTCTAGCAACTTGCAAAGACTGAGCTGCATGGCCAAACATGGTATGCAACCTTGAGGCAATCTCATACAAGAGAGAAAATCTTTTATTGTCATTATTAGCACTCAAGGTATGTACAGATCCCTTATGTACAGGAGGCACCAGGGTCGTGCCTGTCAGACTGTCTCCAGTCCTATCCTCATTCTAACCATCCTGTGCCAGTCCTGCACGATTAGAATGCTTCTGAGATCCACCTGGGTCCACAGCACCAGGTCCTACCTCAGGCTCAGCACCGCCATGGCGGGCACGTTGGCGAGTAACCACTGCTGCTACAGCTGGCATACTCTCTGTGTTAACCAAGCTTGCCCCATCGTGTCCAATGGGCTCTATTACAAGAGCATGGGGCTGCCCCTCACTGCCGTCACTAGCAGCTACATTACACACCCCTGGGGGCACCCTCCAGGGTTCAGGGATGTGTGCAGGCTCCAGTCAATGATCACTAGCCTCGCCCTTGCCCTTGTCCTGGATGGACCAGCCTTCTCCTTGCTGCCACCCTGGGCTGGCTGGCTCTGACCACCCTGCCTCAGGTACGAGGGACACTCATTCCTGAAGTGACCCTTCCCTTGGCAGAAATAACATTCCACCTGACTGATGTCCCGTGAGGTCCCACCGCTGGGCCCAGCCTTGGGAGGACCACCAACCCTCTTGAAGTCAAACTGGGACTGTGGAGGTCCCGACTGTCGGAGGTGTCCCCCGTCCAGCCATTCTTCCACGCCCCCTCCTGGACCCTCCTTGACCCCTGAACGAGGTCTCAGGCCACCTTGAGGACGCTGGACCCCCGTGGCCCGATCCCCTCATGGACTTGACCGCAGGCTCAGCTGCCTCCTCGTCACAGTTGACGTGGGCGCTTCCCGCCTACATACTTGCCACTGAAGCACTCGTACAACTGGTCCGTCATGGCAGCCCATCCATGGACCTGGCGCATGTGTATAGACACGTTATCCATCGTGATTGGATCCAGTTGCAGCGACCATGGCCATCCTGTCAGCACAGAAGAACCCCTTGGCCATGGCGTCCTCACGTAGCTTGCAGAAGTCCTCAAAAGCATGGACCACCAACTGGCCCTTGATAGGCTTGTAGTCCAGGTACTCCTGCTTCAGATGAGACCCATCAATGGTCCTCTTGTCGCTTAAGAACACCCTGAGACGCGTCATGAACGCGACCCAGGTATCCCCGCGGCTGCATTACGCTCGCGGACGAACTTGAAAAGCCGCCTTGCCGACTGCCGAATGTAGGCACTTGACGCTAGGATGCGCAGCTTGTCGCCTGGGTAGATATCGGTGTATAGATTCATGTCCTCCAGCATGCGCTCAGCGTCTCGTGGCTGCCATTCGTCCTTGATGGACTGAAACTGGCTTAGTACGGCGTAACCCTCGGCTATGGTTGGCCGTCTAGGTGCAGCCTGGGCCGCTGCTGGCGCGTTCTGAGCGCCCTGAGGAGATCCCTGGCTCTGATCATCATCTAGACCAGGCTGATCCCCTAGTGCTTGCCCTCCTCCTCGTCCATCGCATCCATCCATATCTGCGCCGCGCCGGTGCTCGAAGCCGACCCCACGTCCACGTTGGTCTGATGCTCCCTCACTCACGTGGGCCTGGTTCAGCTCTATTACAGGCTAGCCAACTGGCCAGGCAGTAATTAAGGCAATATACACAGCTGAACCAAAAAGAAGATGACAAGTGTTACCCACTAGTCCAGCCCACCTCTGTCACCCGCTGGCGCCACCCGGTTCTCCTTGTCACTGCCGCTGTCGCTGCCGGTGCTGTCACTGTCACTGATGAGCTCTGGCAACCTGCTGCCACCAGCCCCGTCGTCAGCCCGCTGTCGGCTCGCAATGACAGCGTCGTCACCGTTGGTGTGGTAGACAGGCGACAGCCCGTCGTTGCCGCCCCGCGGGTTATACCTCGGCACCTCGCGATCGCCAAGCTCCTCGTCGCTTAAATCCTCGACCCCCACAGCGCCTGCCTCGAGGTCGCTATCGTACCCACGAGATCGAGGCGAACGTCTCCCACTGCGTTACACGCACGCTGAGAGGTTGGGGTAACTCCTGAAGCGGCACTCTCCGCCACGCCTGATTTCTGTCGACAACCCTGTCGACTCGCGTCGCACGCTGATTTCCAGCGATGGCTTCTTCAGCCGGCTCGATCTCGGCTACCCGCCTGTAGCGCTCCATCACTCGTCGCCCCCGTCGAACTGGTCCCGCATCAATTCCCCCGTCACCAACTGCGCCTGCGAACGCACGTTGTGCGCCCAAACCTGCCGCTGCCTGCGCGAGCTCTCGTCGCACAGCTCCGGCCGGCCCCGCAGCTCCTTTTCGCCTGGCCATCAACTCCTCGCGCACCCGGTCGACCAACAATGTGATTACGGACTGTATTCCGACCAGCCCGTGCAGCTCTTGTTCAATGTCGTCTACGCTTCGGTGTGCGGGAACAACGATGGTCCTGACGTGCTGCAAAATGCGCACCCAGTCCTCGACCTGGTCGTCGACTGAACTGCGCAAAGTTGCAATCAACAGGATCTGCAAGCAATAAGGATGAATCTCGAACAACATGACGCAATTCAGGGGATATGGAACCACCAGCAGACTGCCGAGGAAACCGGAATTAATCCTGTTGCCGTGGTTCTTCCTGCACCATTCGACACCGACGAGCTTCACCACGTCGTCAACGCTGCACGCAGCACACCGCAACAACCCTCCTGGCCGTTCGGTCGAGACTGCTTGTAATTTGAGTTAACGTTTTGAAGTGCAATGTATAAGGGATATTGTTGCAATGCAGCAATTATGCGAATGTGGTTGGAACGGAGCTTTGTTAAAATGTATAGGATTACAGCACTCAGGCACGTGAGGGCTTAGACACGAAATTGCCAAGTCAAGGCAACACACGTGAGGCGGTCTCGCAAGATGACCAGTTGGCACTGGCCTATTCTTTATATACTTGTTCACTGTGCTTTGCTAGGCGTGAGCAGCATCGTCTGGCCTGCTCGGGATTAACACCCAGGCTGTACAGTAATACTAACCGGTACAGCGTCCAGATCCTATACAGCAGGTCTGCTATACAGGCACAGTGACCACAGAGTATAGTCCACACAGTGATTATTGCATCTGCATCCAATAGTCCACGACTAAGCCTGCGGTACCAACAGACCACAGGTTAAGGTTCCTATTTCCTGCGTACGAGGTATTAATCCAATACCGTCGTAGGTACAGCACCTAATTCCTGTCAGCCCAGGAATTACTGTCGGCCCAGTATGTCGTCGGCACATATTCTTGCACGACTTGGAATAACAGCCGGCTCGCGCTCGGGCGCGACCGCGAAGTTGGAACGCCATAACTTGCTTGATACTCGTCGGAATGAACTCGTTCCGGTGCCGCTGGAATCGTAGAGATATGCCGATACAGGAACACGGCAATGCGCTTGGCGTTAACTTCTTCGACTGCTATGCAGAACAAGAAGAGGTGGAAGATGATTGTCCAGGCTCACACGCCAGCCCCTGTGGGCAAGCCCCCCCCCCCAGGAGGAAGGGGCGCTTTGCTGAGTACAGTAGTTACAGTTGTAGGATAGCTAGATTAGCTTAGAGTTAGCTTAGTTCAGTTTCGCGGCTTCGCCCACCTCCATCCAGCCAGCCAGGGAATACGTGCTACATGATCTCCCAATGGAGTCATGTTATAATTTGATTTAATTTACTTTAATTTTATTTAATATAATTTAGTTTAATTTAATTTGATTTAATGCAACGCGTCAAATGCAACGCAGGTCCCCTTCTCTCTAGTCCTATGTAACAACAAAGCACCTCACATGGTGTAGGTGACGTACGGTAGAGCTATGTCACGTCCGTGATCATTTACGTCCGTGCACTCGAGAAACGGCTGTTTACCGAATCATTTATGTCCGGTTCAGTTCCGTTGGTTTGGTTCTGCGGTAGCCGTTTGGCTTGGATTTGTTCAAGTCTGGGTACCGGCCGGTGTGAAGCGCCGCGCCGGATGCTAGTACCCAACTCTACGTCGCTTGTGGCTGAATATTTACTTTTGTAGTATGTTCAGTCTACCGTTGGTAGATATCGGACGGCACAATCATTATGTCATGATGACTTAGCGTCGCGCGCAATCATTATGGCATTGCTGCCGTGCACTACTGATTTGATTGATGCGCACACGCGTCGCTCATAGCCTGAGCGCGCCAAAGCCTGAAATGTGTTGTGACAACCAGGCAGGATTGGCAGCACATACGATTTGCTGTATTGCTGGGAAATGCGCACGTAGTTTAGCGCGCACGTAGCCAGGTTTGACAGCAGTGGTGCTATGGCGTGGGATTTGCTTGCGTCAGCAGGACTTTTGGAAATATAGCTAAAGGGAACGAGCCTCGACCATGGAGGTCGTTGTTCGCTTGTTTCTCTCCCTCACAACTGGTTTGTTGTCTTCATGGGGATGAAATAGTCCGAGCAGCCCGGAGCAGCCCCCCGTGAGTGATTGCATGCAGTCCATTGCCACAAGAATGGATTGACGGAAATGACAATAATGTGTTTTGAATGTGTGTAACATTGGGAACGATCGATACGCAGGGAAGGGGACAGCTCCGTAATGCCCTAGGCCTGTCATTGGTGGCTCAGGCGAGCCAGTAGCTCGAACAGCGGGATGGAATTCCTGAGTACAGCTGATCATATAATTGCAACATTACAACTCGACAGTCTTTGTAATTCGTCATTGATCTTTTTGGAGTGGAAAAGTCTTTTGCTTGCTTTGATGATAAAGCATTATCTCAGTATGAAATCGGCTGGCGGGATCGTCTGTCATGAAGGTGGCGGTGCCGTGACTAAGATCGACCGCACCTTTCATTTTTCACCCTTTTAAATATAGTGCCCAGGCTTGGCACAAGCTCTACAAACAGGTCGTGGACCGGCTGGATGGCGTAGTATCTCCGCACATCTGAACCCTGTGATGCCAGATCTTCTTTGCGGCCGTTCCGAGCTTGGCACTGGATTCGTTGTCCACATCGTCGCGTCGCTGCAGCAACACGATGTTTTCTGGCATACGCGGGCTTTTGGTTCCCGCCGCACATTTGAAAGTGCTGTCCTCCGGATTTTTGCCTTTGCACCGTGTGCAGTTCTTGGACGTTTGGAATCATGGCATGGCTAACGTAATGACTGACTAGCTAGACCTTTTCAGTGGTTTTCCATTTGCGGGTATTTCCTCGTAAATGGTGGGAGAGCGATCGCAGCAATGGTGCTCACCACTAGACACTCCCGGCCAGTTAGGCTCGAAACACACGCCCTGATCAAGCAAGCTGTTTCCGGCCCCACCGTCTAGGTCATCCAGTCGCTCTACACGTAAGCCAGCCATAATTTCAATGCACAAGGCTACACATTTCCATCACCATTCATATTCATCATCCTGAACGACTCGAACACGCGGACAAGATAACGGCAGGATCGAGCTGCCATGGTCCGGATTCTCCCGATTTCTGGCCTGCGCTGGTTGTCTCCTCGATAGTGGATCACACACATAAGTGCTTTATATTGCTGTGGATATGTCTTCCAAATGATAGTCTAGGACATAATGGCACGCAAACGCGACAGCTACGCTACAGGCGGCAGATCGGCCCCCTTTGAGCCCGTCGCAAAATAACTATAACTATAATAATAATAATAATAATAATAATAATAATAATAATAATAATAATAGTAGTAGTAATCATAATAATAACAAACACGTGACTGCGTCACGTGGGTGCCAATACAGAGTAAAGGAACCTTCAACCCTATATACACAGCGAGAAGGAGGGAGGGCGCTGTTACGTCGCGTAACAATTCGTTGTAGTTACGGACGTAAATTAGGTCTTTTGCCTCGATCGTTCCTAGGTTTACGTGTAGTTCCAACTGGGACACTATTGTCCTCGTAACAGTACTGTGGTACATTGGGTGCTTTTGGGCGCCGCGCCGCGTACTTTATTAGTGGTCCTTATCCTTTGGTAGAATGTAGTGGACCAGCGTGCATCTGTGCATCTGTCTGTGCATCTGTAGGCGAGGGCCAGGTCGGCCCGAGCATGTTGGACCGTTGGTGACCATTTATGCACGTTCTACCCCTCGTGTGGTCACTCGGCGTGTGTTAAATGAATTAACACATATAGGCTTGGGTCACGGCAGTGTAGTGTGTTTCCTTCCTCTATTCCTGGAATAAACGGGTTCGGGTAAATGGTTGTATGGCGTATTATAGCAACACATACGTGAATGCATTGAGATCAGCTCCGTCTCGTTCGTCTTTCGCTAGGGGTTTGAGTAGAGGAGGCCTGACCAATTTAGGTAGTATCAGGCCCAGTAGAGGTAGAGGTGGAGGTAGAAGTTTAGGACGTAACAATGGTTCCGGAGGAACTTTCGTAGGTAGAGAACGAGACGACGGTCCTTTGTCACATACGCCTTTGCAAGAACCCTTCCGCGTCCAGGGATACGAAGACGACACTTTCTTGACAGGTAATGGGCGGGTCGCCGTCAAGCTGGGAGAGTAGTGCTGCCCGGTTCGGGACACGATCTGCCTAGATGCTAGACCTGCTCGTAGCGGATAAACCCTTTCGTAGATAGCTCCTTCGCTTTGTTTTCCTGCGCAAGTTTTCTTCCTGTCGTAGATAGAGGATAATTGTCTTCCTGTCGTAGATAGAGGATAATTGTTTGGTTCGGCAACAGTGAGACGAGTAGCGTCGTGGTAGACTATACCTTTTCCTTCGTGCTGCTGTTTTATTAGACGGCCGCACCCGCAGAGGGACTGGTCGCTGATTTTAGGACGAGAGCTGGATTATTGCCGCCCTCGTGCTGCTTTCGGTGCTCCAGATCAACCAGATAAGTCGCCTACTCCTCCTACTGCTAGCGTGACGCCACAAGACCCACCAGGTGCGTTACCATGAGCCAGCGTCGTGCTTTTACTGCTCCTTCCCATTCTTCCAGCGATAATAGCTTAGCCAAATATTACGTAGTGATTACGCCTCAATGGTCCGCCATTTTCCTTTCTTGGTCCGACGCTAGGAAGATAGTTCAGAACCGTGTATACAACGTAATTAGGTATAAGAAATTTGTGACCTTTGAAGAAGCTCAGCAGTTCCTTATAGACCATAGTGAATCAGATTTAGGCCTACATGTACGCTCTATCCCTCATGGTCGTCCTCCAGTGGAATCTCTAGTCTTTGCTACTCCTCCTTCTTCTCCCCCTAAACGGGCTGCATCCTCATCTAGCTCAGATACTCCTCTCACCTTAGAGTTTGGTTCCCTATCCATTACTGTGGTTAAAAAGGATTGATTTTAATTGTTTCTTTGCTTAAGACATTCAAGGTTTTTCCTTTTTCCTTTATTGCTTCATTTAGATTCCTATTCCTTTCTTAAGGCAACGTTTGTTGTTTTCTTTCCTTTACTTAATTAAAGATGGATCCAGTGGGTGGAGATATGTCGCCTATACCTACCAATACTACTACTAATAATAATAATACTACTAATAACAATAACAATACTCGTGGTAACCGACGGGACTCCTTGGAAACGGTGCACCATCTCACTCCTCAAGGTAATCTGCGTACCTCACCTCCTTCTCCTGTTACTGGTGGTCGCCGTCGTCCCTCAATTACCCCACCTACCTTTGAACAACGTGTCAGATTTAGTGATGAACCCTCTTTTGCTATGAACCAGGCCCCTGCCCCTCCTGCAACCTTGGCTCAACCTTCAATTAGGTCCTCACTCCCTGACAATGCTTCTAGGCCTCCTCCCCACCCTGTGCCTTCCATCCCTGCTTTTAACACGGGTCGTACCTCTGCCCCTGTCGGCCCTTCTGGGCGCCCTAGTGCAGTTCCCTTTTATCCCCCTGCTTCTTGGTCCTACCCTGATACGGCCTACGAGGCTGCCCAGGTCCCTACCCGTGTGGCTGATTTAGAAGTTAATAGTGATTTCAGCACCATGCCTCTAGATGACAGAAACTATGATCATTTTGCCTACTCCTCCCTTCGTGAGCAATATACTGTTCCCTTCTCCTATGGGCACCATCCTGAAACGGTGGCCCCTTCTAGACCCCTATCCAAAACCTTTCCTCTTCCTTCCTTCTATCCCTCGTATGTAGCAGTGGAAGACAGTGGTCCTATGGGTAAATCTTACCCTTCTAATCCCCCTAAGCCCCCTGCTCTTCCCCTCTTTGCTAACCTACCCAAGTTGGATGTTAAGTCTACCCCTCAACAGTTTTTCACTTTTATTATGTTGCTTACCCAGAATACAGAGTCGTGGCAAAATCATAATAGATGGCGTCTCTCTGATGCTGTACTAGTCCCTCACTATCTTACTACCTGTATTACTCCTGAGCTTGCTAACCTCATCCAGTGTGAGTCTTTGGCCTCTCATGCCTACCCTAACTCAGTAGCAGAATTGTTTAAGCGGTTAGAGAGCCATTTAGTCCCTCCTGATGCAGATTGGCAGGATAGATTAGCCTTTGGTACCTTGCAGCAGGGTACTAAATCGTTTAAGGAGTATATGAAAGAATTTGATGCACAGATGGTACGAATTAGGGATTTGTCGGGCGCAGAAGTACGTGCTCGTTTCCTACAAGGCCTCAGTAGACCCTTATTACGTGAGGTAAAGCGCCAGTTCTCTGCCTACCGTTTTACTGATCTACCCCTCAAGCATGTGCGTCAGCATCTCTTACGAGTAGCAGATTTCTTCACCACTCCTTCTCTTCCTACCCGTTCCCGTATTAATAACATTAGCCTTACCCCTGAGGAGGAGAACTCCTATGTAGAAGAATTAGATATTTGCGTTACGGACCTTTCAGCTCTGGATGTCTCTCATATCACATGCTATCATTGTAAGGAAGTAGGTCATCTTAAACGTGAGTGCCCCAAGTTCCTTTCGGGTGCTCCCCCTCATCCCGACGCTCGCCCTCCTCGTACCCCTCAGCGTGCTCCTATTCGTCCCACTCCAGGACGCATTCCCTCAGCTACCCCTAGTAGGCTGAATGCTGTGCAGACAGGACCCCCAGGGTTCCCCTATGATAATCAGGCTCCCGCACCCTCTTCTCTCCCTCGTGACCCTCCAGCAGTGGCTTTTTCGCCAGGGTCTTCTTCGGGGTTAGTTCCTATGGATTTGGTGGGGGAGGGGGAACAGTAGGCCTGTCAGCCGGGGGTAACCTGGACAGGTCCTTAGATAGTACCCCAGATAATAATTTTTGCCTGCCTGTTTTTATAACCTCTGTAGGAGCTGAATCATCCCTACCACTACGTGTCCGTCCTCTTATGTTTTTGAATGGTGGCTTAACCGTTCCCCATACTGTTGTAGACCCCTTCTTGCATGCTGATGAACTTTTGAACGTCTCTGTGTTAGTGGATAGCGGTGCGGCTAGCTCCTTTGTGAGCGAGGCCCTAGTTAGGCGTTTAGGACTAGTCCCTATCCCTCACACCAAAACTGTCACTGTCCATTATGCTGACGGTCGCACCAGTCATTCCCCGGGTACGGTGTCCCTTCCCCTGGTCATACAAGGACGTACTGTCAACCTGACGGCCACTATAGGCCCTATCACTACCGCTGATGTATTACTAGGATTAGATTGGCACCAGGATAATAAGATTACTATTAATTATGATACCATGGTCATTTGGTTTCCAGATAGCTCTTACTGGGTACCGGAACGTCATTATAGATTAGAAAATTTATCCTTGGTAGATATTACTCCTCCTACACCTGTTGATCCTCCTGTAAGACCTATACCTGAAGTATTAATGTCCAATGATGAATTGCGATCTGAACTAAAGGAATATGGATACCTATTATGTATGTTCCTTCAGTTAGAAGTACAGGAGATACCTATCACTAATAATAGTGTGGATATAGATGTAAACACAGTGGATACAATAGGAGTGGGATTTACTGAAAATGAAATAGTACGATACATGGCTGTGATAGATTCCTCAAAAGTTTTTGAAGAAAAGACTCCTTCTTATCCTCCTCCTCGTTCTGTTTTACACCGTGTAGTTATCAAGGACGGTGCAGTTCCTACGCACTCTCCGATGTATAGAATGGGCCCTACCGAGTTAAAGGAATTAAAACAGATTTTAGTGTCACTATTAGAAGCAGGATTGATAGAGCCTAGTAACTCCCCCTACTCAGCTGGTGTCCTGTTAGTTCCTAAGCCAAATGGCAAGTTTCGCCTAGTAACTGATTATAGGAAGTTAAATGATATTACTGTGAAGTCTAAATACCCTCTACCTCGTATTGATGATATATTTGATAAGGTTCCACCTGTTTCACGGTACTGGATTGTGCGGATGGTTTTTGGCAACTGCATATAGCGCCGGAGGATTGCCATAAAACCGCCTTAGCTACCCCTTTTGGTCATTACCAGTTTAGAGTAGCGGCTATGGGACTCTGTAACTCTCCTGCCTCTTTTCAAATGTTAATGAATGAAGTGCTTAGACCTGTTATGGGTAATTCTCACCTTCCTCAAGTGTCATCTGATTTAAAGGATCCTTCCTTCTCCTCTGTTTCTTTATCTGAGCACGATCGTTCTTGTGCTCAAGCTTACTTGATGATATCCTTATTTACTCCCCTGATTTTGAAACGCACCTACGTGATTTAAAGAAAGTCTCAGAAATAATGGCTGAAAATTCTTTGTGGGCTCGCTGTGCTAAAGTTCGTTCTGGTAGGAGTGTACCATTTTTAGGACACGTTTTGTCAGATGCCGGGGTCGCTACCGACCCGGATAAAACTAAGTCAATTCAGGAATGGCCTACCCCTACCGACGTTAAAGGTGTACGTAGTTTCCTAGGGATTGCCTCTTACTATAGGCGTTTTATCCCGCGTTTCGCAACTATAGCAGCCCCTATCAATCATTTATTAACCCTTCAATTGTGTCAACTGGAACCACCAGAACGGACTGAGTATGGGCATCTTAGTAAGTATGAGAGTATCTAGCCAAATAACATTTTCTGGCCCACCCTTGGAACCAAGGATGCTTTTATATCAAATAACTTTGGGGTCATGTCATTGGTCACATATCTATGCCCCACAGCTGCTATAAATAGCACCCCCCCAAGGGGGTACGGTGCAGATGGGGTTCAAGAGATATATAATGCAATATGGACCATTTCTCAAAATCTGCCGACCCTGGCCCTTTGAGGGGAGTTTAAGATAATCACAGGCATGCCATAGATGCATTCACAACATGACATGCCATAGAACTGCACAGGCTAGCTAGCATACAGCCCAAAATAGCTCAGACCGTTATAACGGGCGCAGTTATTTTGGGGTGTCTTGCTAGCACTACCGTATAGGCATTCAATTCCAACGTGGCACAAAACATCATAGATGGCCACACATGGATTCCCAAACACGTTTCCAGCTTAAAAGTCACAACAGCATGCTATACAACAAGTAAAAAGCTTGTGCCAAGGCCCCAAACCAAGTGTATAACGGGTTCACAAGGAGCTACATTATCAATGCATCCAACACACTATAAAGCAATTCCAATGATTGGCAATGATAGAAAAAACAAAAGAACTAACCTGGTTATGCTTCCATGCAAGCAGGCCCTGGCCATTCATGTTTCTTGCATGCATTATGGACGCACAAGCAGAAGGATAACTTGGGCCAGCAAACCAAGAAGAAATGCCTAGAGCAGGCCAGAAAACCACTTGTCTCGCTATGTCTGTGCAGGGAAAAGCATCCCGTTATCAAGCCCACCATGTTTAGAGACAATACCAAACGCTACTTCACTGGTTTCGTTGAAGCCTCAGCTAATAGCAATCAAATCTGGTCCAAAATCTGCGTGACATAGTGGTATTCCCCAACCATCACAAGCGAACGCGTACAAGCACTAAAGCAACAAAACGACAAGCAAAAACCATCGATTACATGTCTACAACTAGTTTATAAACGATAGGACGACTTGGTACTGTAATGTATAAACGCTAACATGTTAATACGTACCAGGTCGAAACCGCAGATTACCTGCTGTGCGGGAGCCATCACTCCCACCTCACGGACATAGCCTCGAACCTTTCCTGGCCGTCATCGCTAATAAAACATGTCAAGAATAACGTAACAAGTCTATCCACGCGCAAATATATGGACGTTTGCTGCCGAACAACAGGTAGCATACGCACTGTCACCGCCTGACCGCTGACAGGATCTGCCGCACCGATTAGAACCTAGAGACATACTTGCGCACATCCAGACGCTTCACGGCCAGAGATATAACCTTTATAACACTCAAGGATAATTACTACAAGATTTGAGTTCAAAATTCCAAGCCATGCTCTCGTACCAGTCATTTGCCTGCACCGCCATAGCCGCGGAAGTCAATTATTTTCATTCACGTCGGTCCCGTTTGACCATGGTACCCCCCAACTTTGATTGAGTATATCTCCCTGGCCAGTTGTCCAAAGTACGGTCTGAATAGTGCCAGGCATAGCTTACGTCTAGATCTTTCGATCCCCCCAGGTTTGACCGTTGAATTATTTTTGGCGCGGCGCCTGGTTCTGCCACAAACTCAGTCCGTTAGAGTGGCGCGAGTTCAACTGGCGCCACGAAAACGGACTCAGTACAAATTAAGGGTTAAAGAAGGATATCCCCTTTGTCTGGAGTAGTGAATGTCAGCCGGCTTTTCAGTGTCTAAAATCCCTACTCCTCTCTCCTCCCGTACTCATCCTACCGGATACTACTAAACCCTTTGTGGTAGCTACAGACGCTAGTAAGGTAGCTATAGGGGGCGTCCTTCTCCAGGATCAGGGTCAGGGCTTACAGCCAATTGAGTATATCTCTAGGACAATGCTCCCTGCGAAGCGTAACTATCCCGTACACCAGCAGGAACTCTTAGCAGTGGTGTATTGTTGCCACGCGTGGCAGCACTTTCTGCTCAATTTGATGTTTGCCTGAATGAACCCTGTGAGATAGATCCTTATAGATTAGTTATCCAAACGGATCACCGTCCCCTTACCCATCTTCTCTCCCAACCCAACCTTACCCCTCGTCAAGCGCGCTGGATGGAGTTTTTAGCACAGTTTTCCCCTTTTTCTTCTTCTTAACTTCAGTATGTTAAGGGTGTAGATAACATAGTACCAGATGCACTCTCCCGTCGCGCAGATTACTCCTTTTTCGAGGACCTGGATGTTCTCAATACTATAGTTCCTACTACTATGGGTGTAACCCCTTATGGTGAACTACCTGATGATGAATCCTATGCCTATCTCTTTCATACAGCTGTTCGCATGCCTGATCTCCTTTCTCACGTAGGACTCTCTCTCCCGTGTGAGGCCCTTCCTGTGGTCTCGGTGGGGGGGGAGGGGAAAAATAAAATTTCTATACGGCTTAGCCATATAGCGACTAGGTCAGGAAAGTCTTATGATAACATAGTCCCTCTAGGACCTCCCCTTCTCTTTGCATGGCAAGGCGGTAGGAGACCTCTTTAAACCTGTTCTGGATACCTCTGTAGCGATGCCTACCTCTGATCTTGAACGCCTTATTAGTAGATTTACGGCCACTGAGCCGGAAGCTTTAGCTGCCATTGCCGCCCATCCCCAACAATTAGGCAAGCACCCTTGTAAATTGGTAGGTGGGTTTTTATATGTGCAGATAGCAGATTCTCCCCCTCAATGGCGCCTGTATGTCCCTCCTATCTGTCGCTCCTCCTTGCTCTTTGAGTTGCATGACTTAGCTGCTCATCAGGGTGGTAAACGGGTACGGGACCTAGTAGCCCGCTCTTACTACTGGCCTTCCCTTTTAAAGGATGTAGATGAGTATGTTAGAACCTGTCAATCTTGCCAGGAGATGAAACCCAACAATGTAGGACAGATAGCAGAACCTAGGACCCTACCTGATCCCATCATGCCGTGGGACTCCATTATGATGGATTTTGTAGGACCTTTTAGGAAGAATGATAGAGGTAACGCCCAGATCCTTGTTTTTGTAGATCGTTTTACTCGTATGTGTCATCTCGTGCCGTGTCCCTTAGAACTCACCGCACGCGATTGCGCACGCCTATACCTTAATAACGTCTATAGATATCATGGTTTGAGTAGGCAGTTTATTAGTGATAAAGATAAGCTAATTACCTCTGACTTTTGGCAGCAGTTTTTCGCTGCTATCGGTACCAAGGTTACGTTCGGTACTGCCTATCACTCCTCCTCCTCTCATCTAGTAGATCGTCTTAATAGGGTAGTGGAAGAAGCGCTGAGGCACTATGTTAACGGCTCGGGGAGTGATTGGGAGGATTATCTATGCTTGGTAGAGTTCTCCCTTAACAATTGCCCTCAGGCTGCGCATGGCTATACGCCTTTCTTCCTAGATACTGGTAGACAGCCTCTTACTCCTACCTCTCTCTTAGCTAGTCCTTTACGGGACAGGGACGATGTGTCCCGGGATACCGTAGAAGGTGTGCAGGCCTTGCTAGATAAAATGAAAAATGCACATGATCACGCAATTTCAGGGTACCAAAAGGCTCAGGCCAAGAACAAGGATAAGATAAAAATCTGGTCAAGGACAAAATAAAAATCTGACCAAAACTAAAATAAAATCAGATCAAGGATAAAAGAAAATAAGGTCAAAAAGAAAATAAATTCAGGTCAAATGGGGCATGACCAAAAAAAAAACAAAGGGAAGTGGCAACCACTTTAGCAAGGAAAAGGAAAGAATAATCTAAAATCTGATCAAGGATAAAATAAAAAGGAAACCAAGGAAAACACTTAAGCATTATTGTAGCTTATTGTTACCGAAATGCCGAGGACGCCTGAAACCAGCGCCCGTTGGTAAATAAACATCCGGCTCAAGATTCTGCACGAGGAAGCATACAAGAAGAAAACACAGCAACATGCACGGAAAAGAGGTGTAGTCTAAAGAGACGCTAATCGTCCCACTATCCAGCCCTATTGAACCGTCAATCCTAGCTAACGTAATCAAACAACATTCCAAGGAAACGCGTGTATACACAGGAAGAAAAGGAGCTAACCCACTGAACCGGCTAACCCACTAGCTAACGTCAAACAGCACCCAGCAAGGAAATGCACACACAGAAGGAAAAGGAAAAGAAGCTAGCTACGTGAGGAGTTCATCCGCTTTGAGCAGGTCTAACTTCTAGGCAGGGCGTGTCCCGAATCGGGCAGCACTACCCCCCTAGCTTGCA